>CABEEJ010001755.1:93630-106234 GCA_901482245.1 Timema douglasi | reverse complement strand
GGCCCTTAATTTTTTTATATCCTTTAAATTAAGGACTGACTCTTATCAGAAACGTTTGTTGGTTGGCCCATGATGTTTTTTAACGTAAACTGGAAATAGTCTATATTATCAACATGTTTTACCCGCATCGGTGGCGTAATTAGCTAACGCGCTAGTTTTGTGTTGAGATAGACTGCCGATGACGAGGAGATTGAGGTTCGAATCTCGCTCGGCTGAACTGAGGGTGGTTTTCCCCTAAATGGTTTTCCACTCTCCCTCTACGCAAATGCGAGTTAACTTCCTCTAAATTCAACCGTCCCAATTCCTAACCCATTGGCGTAATTAGTACGTAAGCGTATAACCCGAACGGGTAGTAAGTAAGCCGTGGTGCTAAATAAATAAATAAATAAATAAAATAAATAAATCAATATGTTTTGTTTTCAAACTTTTGTGATATGTAGTGAAAAGCAAGTCAGAATTGAACGAGAATGACACACACACACACACGCTTTTTAAAATCATCTCACGTCAGTGGACGCAGCTGTCTCCTTGTATCTCACTTTGTAGGCGCATGTGTACCGATTGAGTCAGTCTGTTTTAAAAACTTTTTTATTAGCACCGCGTTTTACAACCCGTTTAGATTATACGCATAGGTACTAATTACGTTAATGTGTTAAGGGTTAGGAAGGTTTAATTCAGAGGAAGTACACCCACCCGTATCTGCGTGGAGGTAAAGTTGAAAACCCTCAGTGCACCCGACCGGGATCGACAAGCTAGTCTATTGCAAGAGTAGCGTCTTGGACCATGCGGCCACCGAACTTGGTCTAAATTAGTTGTTTCAAGAGGATAGATATCGCGCAGAGTCGAGAAAGCCAAAACAAATTCAAGTCTCGTCGAACGGACAGCGCTGGTGAAGCTGAAATCGTTTGATTAGAGTTAATCACGTGACCTTGTTTCCACTCTGCTCTTGTGTTGTTTTTACGACGAACGTTTGAATGAATCCACAGTAAGAAGTTGATCCATATTATCTTGTATCTTAACTGTTCACATTCATACTCTTACCGTTACAAGTGTTCGATGGAGGTGGTTGATTTATTATTTACCTTTTTTTTTTATTAAGATGCTAAATGCTCACTACCTGTACTTACTGTTATATCAGCTCAGGACTCGACTAGTGTTGAAAAGATTAGGCACACATTTAGTGCTTGCGCAGACTATTAGCGACGTTAATAGAGTGAAAAAACAAATCACATCTTCCCCGCCCTTCCCAATGCCATTTTTTTTCCCATCACGTTGTGAAAAGGAACAAATCTAATACAGTAGAATAGTGTTCCTCAAACTTAGCGGATCCGTGATGTTTTACCGACCTGTCCTCTTTCCGTAGCCCGACATGGTATTAATCATTAATGAACGTTTTTATCAAGCAGTAAAATACAACATTTTTAACATACACTAGAGTTGCGATTATCCGGCCCAGTTTTCGGTGTTAGCAAGTGCGTTTTAAAATAAATAAACCGGTTACTGAATTTATACTCATCCATTTGACGCCATATTTTCACTTGTTCTTGCTTTGCAGCTGATGTTTCATTTCCAAAATAAAGTAGGCCCGTTGTATATAGAACATATTTTAAAAATGTATTTCTAGTTTAAG
This sequence comes from Timema douglasi, assembly GCA_901482245.1. Lineage (NCBI taxonomy): Eukaryota > Metazoa > Arthropoda > Insecta > Phasmatodea > Timematidae > Timema > Timema douglasi. The sequence goes on along the minus strand of CABEEJ010001755.1, from coordinate 104,604 downwards.
TTTTACTGTCCCCTACATCCGTTATCCGGCACGGAATGTCGTCACTTTAGGCCGGATAATCGCGACTCTAGTGTACTTGTTTGCTATGCACATTTCACTGATATAATACTATCCCAGGGTTGCCAAGGACCAGGAAAACAAAAGGATTTTCTTATATCTGAAAAAAACACAGGGAATATATATTAATAAAATGAAGAGTTTGTATGTCATGCGATATATAGTGCACTAAGGAGGCCAGAAATTTAAATATTAGTAGCCCCTGTGAACAAAAATCTGCACTTCAATGCCGGAATTTTAAATTAGATTTTTTTAAGTTCATTAAAAACTTGTGTCGAAAGAACTAAAATGAGAAGATTTTTTATTCTGTCTGTTTGAAGCAAAAAACAAAAAACCGTTGCTCTGGGTAGACACACAATTCATTCCACAGATACTACTAATACTGGTTTACAAAATTTAAAAAAAAACTTAAATATTTGACAATTTGGGACATTGAACTTTAAGTTCTAAATATTAATCCTTTTCAAATAATAAAAAGTGAACTGAAGAAGAAAATAAGCAGATTCGGATACATGTATTATATCCATTCTCCCCCTTTATTTCGCCTTGAAACACTGGGCTGCGAAATGACTGCATTATAATGCTCCCATCCAGGTAAAATCATCCTCTTATAAACACTAATGACCGGACTTCACACGAGTTACTTCTTATATGAAAGGCGAAATTTTTCCGCCTCTCTACCACCCTCTAAAGTGTTTTGCAAAAAATAGGAATTCATTTTAGGAAACCTGGAAAAAACAATTCTTTTTGCATTAACTACGTAGTAGTGGCAACCCTGTTTAGGCAACACCTGGCTTAGAACACGGGTATCTTAAGAGCAGTGGTATTCAATCTTTTTGTTCGTGTACCCCCAACTTTATACTTGCATTGTTGTTGGTGAAGAGTGCTAGTTATAGATTCTGCATCTAAAATAAATAATTTTAGTTATATTCATTTTAATTGTAGTAAGGAGAAATATGAATTTATAATATAAGGAACGTATTTGGATGGATCAGCTAATTATATTAATTGGTAAAACTTCTTTTTTCAATTAAACAATATCAATTAAGAAACATAACATGAAGATAATTTATTCAAAGATAAACTAATATATCAAGAAATTAAGTCAAATAAAACAGTTATCTTAACATTTCTAAAAAATCATCATTGAGAATGTTAAGTAATAATGTTCTGAAATAAATTAGCATAAAATAAGGAAAAAATGTAAATCTGGGAAAAACACTATTTAAGTAGTAGCAGATTAAAGGATTGGCTGATGAGCAATGAAAAGTGTAAATTAGCAAATTGACTAGATTAGAGTTATTAATGTTATAACTTAAAGACTACAAAATTTTGAATACTTGAGATAAAGATATTAGGTTAAACAGTGACAATAGAAAGATGATTGATAGAAAGGTTAAAATAGTTGACTGGATTATTATTAATGAAACTTACACGTGTAAATAACAATTAGCAGTATAAAATCAACATGAAACACATTGAAATGAAAGTTAAGACGTAACAAACAACACATTTCACCAAATTAGTAAATAAGGGTAAAATATTTAATATTAAAGACTTATTATTCGAGTCAAATGGTTTCTAAAATCTGCTTGTGTTAACTATCGAGACAAGATTAATTGGAGATTTAATGGAAATAACAGATGTATCATACAGGTTATGCTATAATCAGTTATGATATATTATAAATATAACATCATATAAATAAGTAATTGATTTTTATAAAAGAAGTGTAACCAAAAAGGTTTTTTTTTACGTTTTGAGAAGTTTGAATAAAGTCACGTTCTTTATCTGTGTAGTTTTAATTCCTCTCCTTATAATTTGTTGCTACTCTTGACTGGGTGACGACATGTTTCGGTGATTACGCCATCATCAGGTCTGAGACAAACCAATGCAAAAATAGTAAATATTTAACTTAAGATAAAGTAGCAAACTAAACAGATTCTTATAAAATCAAACTAGCAATATAAGGATATACAGAGACATTAACCAAAAACTGACGTTAAAAAGGTAATCAAGTTGTAAAATTAAAATGAGAGAAAGAAAATTATAAATATATAAAGTTAATAAGCAGGAAAAATCTATAAAGCTTGATAGTTTGGGTGTTTTTCCTAAAATGTAACACAGTTCTACACATTAAATTTTCCTTTAAAAAATTCCAATAGGAAACAAATTAAAAGGCCAAAAAGAATACCGGAATCTTAGATGCTTCCAGTGGATGATTATTCGGTGACCTTGGAGGAAAACTGCCTTGAAGGTATTGTTGCGGCCGTGAATGAAGGAAGCGGGACACGAACTCGTGGACTTTTGTTTCTCCCGAGTCCTGCTTCACTGCTCGTCATGGCGCGCGAACTCTCTCTATCTTACTCACTACAGGATGACCCAAAAGTCTCCCTGGAGGCCGATTCAAACACACTTCACGATTAACTACATTCAGACAATTCCGTGATACTCGTCTCACTAAGGTAAATAAAGAGCACAATGCACCGCACAAACTAGTATTAGAAACTAGTAAGATTTGTGAATAGAAATAATATACATTGTTGCGGAAACACTCTACTAAAGAGCCTAACTTAAATAATATACACTTTTACAGACACACTGAGAAAAGAGGAACAGCTCTGTCCACCACAGAGCATAACACTTTCATATTTCAAAGACTTTAACAAGAAAATATATTTGTTTATAGCTTAGAAACTATTGGTCTTATAAAATATTTTTCAAATAAAAGATTTTTATTCTTAATAGTACTACAACTTTACAATAATAAGTTATTTTATATCTCAAATAGTTGCGGGAATATGTTCAGAATTGAAAAGTTACTCCTATGTTAAGTACCCTCAAATTCATGGTCATGGGAAGATAAAAATTGCCATTTTGGTAATTTTAATCGGTGTCTAGATACAAAATTTAATCAAAATCGTTTGCGCGTATTTGAAAAAAAAATCTAGTATCTTTTTGCCCTTCAATAAACTACTCTTAATTTTAAGGTTGGATATCTAATCCTAAAAACTCTTCGGGAGAACCATATTAAAACCCTGTATACCAAATTTTAGCCCGATCAATAAAACAGTTTCGGCTCTCTGCCGAGATAGACAGACGGCATCGTGAAAACCACTTTTCAGGTTTCAGGGGATCGTGAAACTTCGACATTTATCAAAAATTTGCTCTAGAGTTTTTGACGCTCACAATACTTCTCTCTCCCAAGGGTCAAGAGGAAATAAAAAATAAAGAACGAAAAAGTGTGAGAGAAATAATGCAAGTTAAAAGTAACTTTATCTTTGTCCATCCTGAGGTCCAACACCTAAGCTCAGTCGGTAGCGTGTCTGTATACTGAGTTAGTGGTCCTAGGTTCGATTCCCGATATGGCCGAAAAATGTGTCATTGGTGAAATGTCGGTTTTCCCTTTCTCAGTAGTGATGAATTAACGGCTGGGGGATGGATGTTGTGTCTGTTCTAGAGTAACGTTAGTCTATCAGTCGTGTGCTGATATAATCATTCGGTTCAAAAATTGCACGTTAAAAACTTCAAATAAATTTAAAACCCTATTAAAATTATAAATGAATTATGTTTTATTAACAGCATCAGATAAAATTACTTGACGTATGAACACCTGAAAGTAGCTCGATTAACTTTCCATTTAAAAATCTTACTGTATTAGAATCTTACTCCCCAGTTAGAGAGAAGGTATATTTTTGAACGTAGGGTCCTGTAATTCGTTCCCCGGCATCAATGATGAAATTGACGGGGCTAGTGGCCGAAATGCTGGTGGGGTTGTGCTGGATATAGAACTCGGCGAGTCTTGAAGTCGTGTCCAGCCAGGTAGTACGATCAGTTGGTTCAGGAAAGTGCACGGAAAATACCAGCAGTAGGGGTGTGTACTTGTGCCGTTGTTATTCTGAACGCTCTTCGCGAATCCGTGCATCGGACATTCCTGAGTTGACCGCATGCAGATTCTGTTCATACGTCATCGCGAATATTATCAACACAGCACTGCACTCGAACAACATGCCATGGGCTAGAACTACTGCGGTCCCACCTATGGGGATATTACTACCAAATCACTGCAGTTACACAACTGGGGATATCACTACCAAATCACTGCAGTTCTACTACTGGGGATATCACTACCAAATCACTGCAGTTCTACTACTGGGGATATCACTACCAAATCACTGCAGTTCTACTACTGGGGATATCACTACCAAATCACTGCAGTTCTACTACTGGGGATATCACTACCAAATCACTACAGTTACACTACTGGGGATATCACTACCAAATCACTGCAGTTCCACTACTAGGGATATTACTCCCAAATCATTGCAGTTCCACTACTAGGGATATTACTCCCAAATCATTGCAGTTACACTACTAGGGATATTACTCCCAAATCATTGCAGTTACACTACTAGGGATATTACTCCCAAATCATTGCAGTTCCACTACTAGGGATATTACTCCCAAATCATTGCAGTTCCACTACTAGGGATATTACTCCCAAATCACTGCAGTTCCACTACTGGGGATATCACTACCAAATCATTGCAGTTACACTACTGGGGATATTACTCCCCAATCACTGCAGTTCCACTACTAGGGATATTACTCCCAAATCACTGCAGTTACACTACTAGGGATATTACTCCCAAATCACTGCAGTTCCACTACTAGGGATATTACTCCCAAATCATTGCAGTTCCACTACTAGGGATATTACTCCCAAATCATTGCAGTTACACTACTAGGGATATTACTCCCAAATCATTGCAGTTCCACTACTAGGGATATTACTCCCAAATCACTGCAGTTACACTACTAGGGATATTACTCCCAAATCACTGCAATTCCACTACTAGGGATATTACTCCCAAATCACTGCAGTTCCATTACTGGGGATATTACTCCCAAATCACTGCGGTTCCACTACTAGGGATATTACTCCCAAATCATTGCAGTTACACTACTAGGGATATTACTCCCAAATCACTGCAGTTACACTACTAGGGATATTACTCCCAAATCACTGCGGTTACACTACTAGGGATATTACTCCCAAATCACTGCAGTTCCACTACTGGGGATATCACTACCAAATCACTGCGGTTACACTACTAGGGATATTACTCCCAAATCACTGCAGTTCCACTACTGGGGATATTACTCCCAAATCACTGCAGTTCCACTACTGGGGATATTACTCCCAAATCATTGCAGTTCCACTACTAGGGATATTACTCCCAAATCACTGCAGTTACACTACTAGGGATATTTCTCCCAAATCACTGCGGTTACACTACTAGGGATATTACTCCCAAATCATTGCAGTTCCACTACTGGGGATATCACTACCAAATCACTGCAGTTACACTACTAGGGATATTACTCCCAAATCACTGCGGTTACACTACTAGGGATATTACTCCCAAATCACTGCGGTTACACTACTAGGGATATTACTCCCAAATCACTGCAGTTCCACTACTGGGGATATCACTACCAAATCACTGCAGTTACACTACTAGGGATATTACTCCCAAATCATTGCAGTTCCACTACTAGGGATATTACTCCCAAATCACTGCAGTTCCATCACTGGGACTAATACTCCCCTACCATATAATTTACACCACTGCTCATCTTAATATCAGATACACATTCTCACATAGGACTTTCCCAGGACTCCGAAGCTGAAAGTACAGAACATGATATAGCGAAGGAAGATAGACTTTATTTTTATCTCTAAACGCTTTTCGCACATATTAGTAAGCATACGTATGTTTAATGTAGGGTACATTTTCCAAATACTGCATCCGGTGCTTCAGAAACACTTGTTCGAACACCGGTAGGCTCAAAATTCAGTCACGTGATGCAAGAATAGGCCCTCCGGAGTTGACTCTTAAATGCGGTCACCAATAAAACCCCTCACGTTTTTAACCCCCTGTAAAACAACACTATAATAATACATTTTTAAAAATGGGATTCAAGAATCACCCGTTTTTGCGTGTTTGTGCATCGACAAGGACGTCATTGTTTTAGTCTTGTTGTCTGCGTGTTTATCTGTTCACTCCTCTTACCTACCTCCTCCACCATCCATGACATGAATTCACTTACCCACTTACAGTCCAATTTTAATAAGAAAAGCCTTATTTAACTGCTACAAAAGATCGACCCGACCTTTATGCATTCATACGTCAAGTCATGTGATCTGCAGCTGTCACTTTTGATAGAAATTATCAATACCTATAAAATAACAATAATACTATGTTGATCTTAAAAAGTTTGTATTGTCTTAAAGCTCTTTCTTTAAAAATCTAACTGTAGTAAGACGCGAAACGCAGGAAAATAAACGAGCCTAAGCATTCCCACAGAGCAACTGTGACACACGTGTTGCCTAGGCTCCACGACTTGTTTTGCCAAGCAACTGAAACAGTGTGTACACCATAGTAGTAAGTCTTGAAAAGTACGCTCTCGGTAAGAAAAGGGCGCGATTTGCATGTTTATTGCGACGTGTGAGATTCCAACTTGGTGACGTATGTGTGTGTTGACGTAAGCTATTTACTGTAGGGCTCTCCGACTACAAGTAAACTCCCGGCCCATATTTGGCTGAGGTTTATGAAGTACAAATTTGGTTTCTTATGACTACACCTGTGCCCGATTTGACCATATGAGATGAATATAGCTACTAAAGTGCATGTATGATGTTCACATGAGTATACAAATAGGTTTTTTAACTTTATTTTTAGAACCACACTACCTGTTCACGTTATACGCCTCTGAACTATTTACTCTAATGTGTTAGGGTTAAGTAAGGAATTTATCTATAGTATACCCACATTTGCGTGGAAGGAGAGTGGGAAATCATGTATGGGGAGAAATACACCGTCAGTACTACTCGACTGAGATTCGAACCCTGGCTTCCCCATCACGGATAAACTGGGACTCAATGATTCTGACGTTTAGTCCGCGTTCACACGGTTGTGTGTCCTAACACCCATTAGCATAGCTGAACACGATTAGCTCGAACGTGTAATAAGACACGATGGAAGGGGTGAGGGTTGAGGGGATGTCGTGGTTTGAATCCCGACTAGATGTTGTTTTCTTAAACGTTCTGACACTCCTCCTACACTAAAATGGGTGTACATTCACTCCGAATTCTACTTACATCTCCCCTCTCACGTCATTAGTGTAACTATACGGGCAGTAGGGTGACCTGGTGGTCTAAGGGTAAGGTGTCGGACTTCTGTGCTGGGGTCCGGAGTTCAATCCTCGGTCCCGGCACAGATGTATCTTATTGCCAAACCCTTCCTTCACCTTTGACAAGACGTGTATTAATCACAGCTTGTGAATGTGTGGAATACCAGGCCTCCACCGTGGTTCGGATTCCACGTTAATCTGTAGGTCCTCCATTTCATCTCACAATCACCCTACCATTACATATTAGCATAAGTGCGTATAACCTGAACGGGTAGTAAGACGTGGTGCTAATAATAATAATAATAATATATCAAGTTGTCACAAAGTATAAATATACTAAAGCCAATCCCCAAATCTACTAAACACATGTTATATTAATGNGGGGGGTGGGAAGGGGTTGGGGGGGGGGGGGGGTTATGACTGGAGCTACCGCCCAGCGTTAAGGGTATATATATTTGAAATATTGAGTGTTTGGGCTACATCACTCGGAGTTCAGTTTGTGGAAAGATGATCCAGTACTAATGTACCTCTGTCCAGGGGACGACCGAACTTACTAATCGTACATCCTTTCCGTGGAAGCTCTTTCCCTGTCCCGATGAGATGAGTTTATGGTGATATTGAATATGAGGGAGTGGAACCAGTGGAAACACTTAATCTAACCAACCAAACCCTGGTGACCGTTGGGTTAATTCCCCTTTCGGGAAGAATACCCAAGGTACCAGCCGGGAATCGAACCCGGGCGTATCCAGATGTACCGACCACTACACCACGGGGCCACTTAACCTCTAGTGACGTCCACCACTGGACTTAACGACGATGTACTGTGATCATTGATGACTAATGGTGCTATGGTTGTTGTGTTTGTTCCAGATCTACCCGGACGCAGACTCGGAGAAAGCCATCATGGGCTCCGTGGTGTACTGCATCCATCACAAGGAGGGCTGCAAGTGGACAGACGAGCTCAGGAAACTCAAGGTCAGTGCAATCCTCGGTGTAACACCGGCTGTACTAACGGACCGGTGATAAACTATTAGCAGAACATAACACATACATCGCTTCTTAAGATGGGAGTGAATGGGACGCATTTTTTTTACAACAATGTATGTAAATATATATTTTACCAAAATAAATAAAATACTGCTCCATTAGAAACATAGAGATTAATTTTCTTCAAATGGTGATATCAACAGTTGTTGAATATCTGCATAAGAATGTTATTATTAGATGACAAAAACTTTATTTAAAAACCAAGAGAAAAAGTTGTCATTAAATTCCAGGACATCCTTGCCACATATTCAACAACTGTTGATATCACCACGTGAAGAACATTAGCCTCTTATGTTTCTGCTGGAGCAATAGTTGTTTTATTCATGACAAAAATATGTTTTGATATAAAAATCTATTTAAAAACTAAAAAAACAACTAATCTTTTCTCTCGTCCCCTACACCCGCACCTTAGGGCGCTAAAATAGTAGTGCCTGTATCATACATTCCTATAGCAAGAAACCAAGTGGTCTCATAGCGATTATAATACTATCAATATATGAGCAAGCAGTTGGTAAACTATCTAGTAAGCGGTTGTCGGCGTGTGAATCACCAGTAAGTGTATATCAGAGAAGGGTGATAATGTGTTACTTCGATAAAACGTCAAATTAAAAACAAAAAAAACTCGTTTCCCGGACCGAGAAGCGTTCGGCGGATTGATACAGGAAAATAGCACCGTTAGTTCGCTCGCCGTCTGTCTCGAATTGCCGCCCGTGGCTCGAGTGGTATTCCGCTGATGAAGGGCTTTACTCGAGATATAACGATAGTGATATTAAAGAGAGAGAACGATAGTGATATTAAAGAAATATCCAAGACACACATGGAATTCTAACATCCTGTCTCACCCGTTTTGGTGGTAGAACATTCAGAGGGCGTCACTTTCGTAATAGACTAGACTGCCGTCGACGGAAGGTTGGGGTTCAAATCCTGGTCGAATGTATTGAGATTTTTTTTTTTACTAAATGGCTTTCCATTCTATTTCTGCGGGTCCGACCCCTTATATAAGTTGGTAGCGTATCCGCCTTTTGAGTTTAAAGGCCCCAGTTTCGATTCTTGGCACAACCGAAAAATTCAACATTTGTGAAATGTGGGCTTCCATCTTTAATAGTGATGAATTAATGGCCGGGGGTCTAGGTATTGTGATCTAGCTTATAAGTTAAGTTTATCACTCATTTGCTGATATAATCATCCATTTCAGAACGTGCACGTTAAATACCCCATTTTTTTTACATTCACGAAAATGCGGGTGAATTTTCTCACAAGCCAACCTTAACACATTACCGTAATTTGTACAAGATGCTAAGACGCGGTTGACAATAGAACAACTTTTCTATCAGTCAGGTAAAGTTCTTGCTGTGGCCACGAACCCCGGACACTCAAGAGAGGGCTTGAAGGAGGGGTAGGGACGTGACATCCTCCGGGGACATCCCCTGGCGCCGTGTGAACATCTGCACTTCCTCTCTGCGGCGCATTCGGCCGGAACGTGCGTACCATCTTTTGTCTCGTCTCACAACTACGTGCCCCGCGTACTCGTCCCCTCGTCGCGCGAATAGTGATAGACGTGGGATTTAAAGTGTACTTTCTAAACGCAGGACTGAATGATAACGTGAGTTAGAGAACAAGACCCTCTTCGGTGGCCGCATAGTCTAACGCACTACTCTGGCAGTAGACTAGACTGCCGAGGATGGGGAGATCGGGGTTCGAATCTCGGTCGGTTGTACTGAGGGTTAGTTTTACACTCTCCGCTTCACGCCAATGCTTGTACACTTCCTATTAATGGAACCTTCCTAATCCCTAAAAGCATTAGCGTAATTAGTACATAAGCGTATAACCCGAATGGATAGTCAGACGCGTTGAAAAAACTTTGTACACTCCGTTTATCCTGAATGGTAGAAGGCTTACCTTGATTGATTACACTATGCCCCCATATTATAATCTTTACCATAGTATAGGCCACCAAGGTAAGACAAACTTATTAAGATTTGCGTAGGAAGAATCTTATCTGACATGTAAAAAAGTTACTAGATCTGCCTATTCATACGTCAAGTAGAAGGCTTACCTTGATTGATTACACTATGCCCCCATATTATAATCTTTACCATAGTATAGGCCACCAAGGAAAGACAAACTTATTAAGATTTGCGTAGGAAGAATCTTATCTGACAAGTAAAAAAGTTACTAGATCTGCCTATTCATACGTCAAGTAGAAGGCTTACCTTGATTGATTACACTATGCCCCCATATTATAATCTTTACCATAGTATAGGCCACCAAGGAAAGACAAACTTATTAAGATTTGCGTAGGAAGAATCTTATCTGACATGTAAAAAAGTTACTAGATCTGCCTATTCATACGTCAAGTAGAAGGCTTACCTTGATTGATTACACTATGCCCCCATATTATAATCTTTACCATAGTATAGGCCACCAAGGAAAGACAAACTTATTAAGATTTGCGTAGGAAGAATCTTATCTGACATGTAAAAAAGTTACTAGATCTGCCTATTCATACGTCAAGTAGAAGGCTTACCTTGATTGATTACACTATGCCCCCATATTATAATCTTTACCATAGTATAGGCCACCAAGGAAAGACAAACTTATTAAGATTTGCGTAGGAAGAATCTTATCTGACAAGTAAAAAAGTTACTAGATCTGCCTATTCATACGTCAAGT
>CABEEJ010001755.1:35574-89507 GCA_901482245.1 Timema douglasi | reverse complement strand
ACTCTTACTACTTACCCTTCAATATACTCTACCTATTTACCCTTCAACACACTCTTACTACTTACCCTTCAATACACTCTTACTACTTACCCTTCAACACACTCTTACTACTTACCATTCAATATAATCTTACTACTTACCCTTCAATATACTCTACCTACTTACCCTTCAACACACTCTTACTACTTAGCCTTCAATATACTCTTACTACTTACCCTTCAATATACTCTACCTATTTGCCCTTCAACACACTCTTACTACTTACCCTTTGCTACACTCTTACTATTTCCCATTTTATGTATATTTTTCCTACTATAGCTGCAATGAATTATAATACACTTACTTGATTGCTAACCAAGTTATTTTATGTATTGTGACAATAGGGAGACATTATGGGAGACATTAGAAAAGATATAAGCATTCAATTATTTTTTATAAATGAAAAGTAAATACAATATTTGCTCTTAATATTTACCTCGTGCTTTTTATGTTTACATGGGAAATATTGAGCGAAGGAGGCCTTTAAGATATTCTCCGCCAACAGCTGACCATTTCATGTTGAGATTGACCATAGAGATTGTCTTGCTTAGAGTCCCCTAAAATAAGGGAACCAAAAGTATTTATAATCACATTGGGGCGATAGATTCTCAGTTTGGCACAGGGCCTCAAGAATTAGGTTATTTGATCCCCCCTCCTTTTATTTTGAGGTTGTTAAGACTACCTTAAACCCACCCCCAAACATTAAAAAAATGCACAAAACCGAAAACATATTTTAACCAAGTTTAATTTTTAAGAAAGGAATTTTTATGAAGATTTTCTAATATGGTTATCATAGTTTTCTACTGTTTTTTCAACAAGATACAAGAGAAAGTCGCTCAAAGTCATATTAATGTTTTAGAGAAATATTTCTTAACTCACTATACATTTTTGTAAAGAAAGACATTTAAAAAAGATATAGCTTCTGTTTGACTCATCCAGGGTTTAAAATTTTCTCAAGGGTGGGCCCCCTCATTTATGATTATGAAGCCCCTGGTTTGAAAACCTTTGTATGTTTCCTAGTGTGCGATATATTTGGCAAGTCGTCAAATCCTTCTCTTTGTTGAGGGCAAGCCAGTCTCTGATATGTGTTCTAAAGACATCTTTCCTATTCACTTTCATTTGTTTTGGCTTACATTATGGTAAACAAATCTAAACGCAGTAGTGGATTTTTTATGGTTTTTTTTGCTCTGCCTTCCCTAATTTGAGTAGCATGTGTTACTTCTTTTCACATGTTCCATCTGCCACCATTTTTTTATATTCATAAAAAAAATAAAAAAGGGATAAGACAACCAGAGTGTGTCTTACCATAACTGTGTGTTATCTTCCAACAAGCTCTGGGCTTGTAGTAGTAAAAAACGAAGAACAGAAGAACATATGTTGTGGTGGTAGCTGCTTTATCCACTGTTGTGTATTTGGTAAAACACATGACTTTTATTTTATCAGGGCTTCTTTAAAAAAATATGTTGGAAGACTGTGCTTAGTCAATAATACAAATAGAGGAAAGAAAACATATATTCAATTAAATATTTAAGTGGGATGGGAATGGTTTCTCCAACAATAATACACTTAGTGGTTTTTTATCTGCAGCAAATAAGAGTTTTATATATTAATATATATATATGTCTTCACATGTTTCAGTACATTATATATTTATTTCACACATTTATGACTGCCTCTATGGTCTAATGGTCAGGGTTACTGGCTACAGATTCATAAATCCTGGGTTTGGTCCCCAGTGCTTCCAGATTTTTCTGTGGAACAGGCTCAAATCAGCCTTGTTAGGACAAATAGGGAGCTACTTGAAAGAAAAAGTAACAGCTCCGGACTAGAAAATTTGAGATAAATGGCTGTAGGTTTCAATGTGCTGACCACATGACACCCTCTATCTGCTAATGCTCGCACCATCTTCACCAACAAGCAATGGCCACTTGTGATTGCGGGGTGCCATCATGAAGTTCCTCACACATTTATACTTCTTTTTGAGACTTCAGAGAATGCCCAACTGTTTCAAAATTAATATTTTTCCATTGCTCTCTTGTCCACAGTTTGTTACTTAAATTGTATGATGGCTATTTTTTTATTTATTTTTTGTAATTAATGATTGTATCGTTTCATTTATGAACCAATATTTAACAAGCAGCCAGTTGATTCAGAGGGTTTATAGTACATTTTTTTTATAAACATATGCTCATGCAGGGATTCGAGTCCCAGACCTTAGATTTGATGTGACACTGCTCTAAGGATTGAGATATCCAAGGGTCTGTACGAATATGAGGTACTTCATACATAGGCATTTCATACATAGGCATTTATCTCCATCCACTGAAAATCTTTTAAGTACGCTATAATAAATCCTAATTTTCTTACAAATGGACACATATGATAGCTATAAAAAGTTAGATCTATTTTTATGTGTTCGTATGTTAAGTCATGTGGCCTACAGCTGTCACTTTTAATAACTGTTATAAATAAACTTATATCAATGTTGAACTTTTATTTTTCTAAAATAATAATAATAATAATAATAATAATCATAATAAAATCAAAGTATAGTTGTGGTTTGTACTTTCATATTAATGAAGGAATATCTTGGATTGATTTGCAAGAACTAGTTTGAGTGAAACAGAAGCTGGATACAAGTCAAAGGTGAGTTGATTTGTTTTCTTCTTTGCTGTAAATTATCGCACCTTCTACTCTGCTCTACCTTCTGTTTCACTCAAACTTGTTTTTGAACACAAGCCTTTCGGTTTAAGCTAAGTGGACAATCCAAAGATAAAATCTATGGCCATACACTTAAAAAATATATTAATGCATTTTATTAAAACAATTAATGTGTAAACTATTATATTGGTTCTTGTAATTTTTATTGCACCTGCCTTTATGAGGTATTTGAAATACAATTTAATAAAACCCAGTACAATTAAAGACGTTTTCCTCCCTGGAATAATTACTGAAGTCAACACTTATGTTTAATCAATCCCCTCCCCCCTCCATGTATCCAAACTTAACACCTATATGACCCTCTGTGCCCACCACAGAACCATGTGGGCAGCTGTGGGTTCGAGCCCATCTACTGCGAGAACAAGTGTGGCATGAAAGTGCAGCGTCGGCATCTGAGCCAGCACAAAGCAGCTGAGTGCTCCAAAAGGCTGGTGCCTTGCCGATATTGTGCCAAGGAGTTTGTCGCGGACACACTTCAGGTAACCACCCACTAGACATTTATATGGTGTGTGTGTGTATGTATATATTTTTTTTTTCAGGAGAAAAACATCACACTATATTCGATAGTAGTTAGTATACACTTATTTTCTTGAATCTATGTATATATGTGAAGAGCTTGGGTCAATATATAATATGCTATACCACAAAATAGTAATCCAGAAATTAATACTTAGGGGGTTTAAAAAATCAACAATTCATAAGTTTAAATAATTTTATTTCCCTGGCCTAATTTGATGACAAATTAACTTTGATCTTTCGAGAATCATAACAAACAGGCTTAAATTTTATGTTATGTAAGGAAGTATAAGAACAATATTTATCTTATTTTTTTGACACAGTTCTCACCGCCCGTTTGGAGTATATATATATATATATATATACCTGCATTAGTAACTTGGAGGGAGAGCGGAAAAATATTTAGGGAAAACCACCCTCGATAATGGAGTCAGGATTCAAACCCTGATCCCCGTCATCGACAGCCTAGTCTATTGCGAGAATTACAATTTAGACCATGCAATCATCAAAGCGGGTAGTTAAATTTTAACCGTGGTTATTATCTGCTTTGATGGCCCTAAGATCTAAGGCGTCACTCTCACAATAGATTAGACTGCAGATGACGAGGAAATCTGAGTTAAAATCCCAGTCAACTATGCTGAGGGTGGTTTTCCCTTAGTGGTTTTCCACACAAAGGCGGGTACACTTCAATTTAATTTTCCTCATCCCTAATACATTACCGTAATTAGGACATATTTATGTACAAACCTAATGGGTATTAAGACGTGGTGCTAAAAAACTTGTTAGAGTAGCCGAGGCATAGCACATTTGCCCCCACACCCTTAATATATAAGGTGTACTTACATAGAAATTAAAATACATCCTCTTCCTTGTGACCAGTTTACACCACCTCTAGTCGGAAATGAAACAAGATATAAGATGAAAATAAAAACAATCTAATGTGTGTTTTATTAGATGCATTTAAAATGTATCTAGTATTTAAGTGTGTTAGGGCAATGTATGTGATCATGACTCAAAGGACGACCAATCTCCCTTTCGACCTGAATGGCTTTTTATTTAATTTATTGGGAGCTTGGTTGACTCCCGAGACGAAATCATATTTATAACCCTTATCCTAAATCAATTTGGGGGCAGAAGACCAAAGACTTGACCAACAAGAAAAAACTTATTTTTTCACATTTACATATGTTTGACCCTTTAGGATAGTAATATTCTAGAAGCGTTAATTTAAAAATAAACTCATATAGTAGAAATATTCTTCCATGGAGTGTTTTCACGCCTGACTTGGTGCTGAATCCCTTGTACAGGCCCACCACAGCAAATGTGGTCGCTTCCCTGTAGCCTGCCCCAATCGCTGTGAGTCGGCCATCTTGGCTCGGGAAGACTTGGACGCGCACCTCAAGGACCAGTGCTCCACTCTCGGTATCTGCTGTGCCTTCAAGGAGGCGGGCTGCAGGTTCAAGGTGAATACTAGGCACAATTTAGGAAGAACTTTATCAGACAGATAGAAACTACCTTTATTTGTAAAGTTAGAAGTAATTGAATTTACTTTATAATATTTGGTTCTAATGTTATTGATTAATATTATAAAACATATTTTTCTTAGGAACTATTTTAGTTGCTATGATTTCTATTTTGTTTCATTTATCTCATACTCTCTTACTTTACTATCTCATATACTCCAACATCCTCATTACATGTCCATACCATCTCAGTCTTTTTTCCCTTATCGTCTCATGTAATCCAACATCCTCGTTACATACTCATACCATCCCACCCTTACTTCCTCTACTATCTCATGTACTCACTGTACTCATACTTTCTCGGATAACTTCATTCTTAACCCTGTTATTCGTGACAGCTAACATGCTCCTCACAAACTTCATTCTCATGGCTTCCGCTTTTCTAGTCTCTCTTATATCCAATGTCCATGTTTTTGCTGCACATGTGACTGAAGGTACCTTCACTTATACAAAAAATAAAATGTTAAATATTGCAGGGTTCGAGGTTTTCTCTTGAGAAACACCTGGACGAAAATACCAAGCAGCATCTGGCGTTGATGTGCAATATGGCCACCAAGCAGCAGCACCAGATCACTAGCCTGAAGAGTGCCCTCACTCGGCTTTCACTAAACTTCTCAGGTAATGGCACTTTTACTATCGCCATACACTTGAATATAGAATACTTCACTGAGGGGTTCGGGACAGAAAGATTATAGCCTTCATAGATTTGTATGGGGTATTTTCACTATTTAAACTTCTATGAAATACTGAAATATATCTATAAAAACAATAAAATAGTTGTCTTGATTAGCTATCTTCAAGATCTTTTTTTTATAACTGCATCTTACTACTTGTTTAGGGTTTACACATGTATAAACATTACTCTAAATGTGTTAGGGATGAGGAAGGAAGCATTTTAGAGGTAATATACCCGCATTTGTGTGGGAGGAAAGTGAGAAACCATTTAAGAAAAACTGCCCTCATTGGATCTAACCATAATTCAAACACCTATCTCCCTGTCATCAGCAGGCCAGTCTTACAGTAGAATGATGCGTTAGACCATTCAGCCATTGAAGAGGGTCTCAAGATGTTGATTGACTATAAAAACAGCTTGTAGTTCAAGAGTTAAGCTACCAGAAATAACTGATAAAAACTTTTTTTCATAAAATGAGGGTCATCACAATCTTTTCCTGTCCCCCTCAATTCTGGTTTTCATGACTTCACCTTCCTTTTAATTGGGTATAGTTAATAGTTTCAGCCAAACTAAACTATAAAGAAGAATATAATTATAGCTCATTCAAATGACAACAGTTAATAGATGTATAGAGATTACCATGGGAACTGTTATCATTTGGCTTCATAGTATCAGCCCCTAAACAGCCAGTAGTTGAATATTTTGACAATAGGACACACCTTTTCACAAATACTCCTTTACGTTATATGCACTCACTACTCAAAACAAAAATCATATTCATCAAGTATGAACCCTCTTTTCTTTTTTGTCCAGTGGCGGCAGTGTGAAATGCGAACCTTGTTCTTTATAATTTATGTTCCATGACACATTTGTAATTTTTTTATCTATCCTTGTTTTTTTGATAAATATTTTATACTTATAATTTTCTTTTTTCCACCACATCTCGCAACCTAAGTTATACTCATATATACTAATTACTCTAATGGGTAAGTTACTAAGAACAGCCCCCCCCCTGCCCCCTCCATTAGCAGACGCGGGGCCCCCTGTTGTATGACACCCCCTCCATCAAAAGTTTTTATTTTAGTACCAGGTCTTACTATCTGTTTGGGTTATACCCTTTGTACTAATTACACTAATGAATAAGTATGGTTGAATTTTTATGAAGTGCACCCATATTCATGTAGAAGGAGAGTGGAAAACTATTTAGGGTAAAACCGCCCTCAGTGCACCCGACTGGGAGCAAACCCTGATCTCTCTGTTATTGACAGCCAGTCTATTGCGAGAGTGAGGGCTTAGACCATGCGGCTATCGAAGAGGATAAAAAGAAAATTAAAAAAACATTTAATAATCTATTTTAGAAGCCATGTTTTTATACATAAGAGTTGAATTTCCCAAACATTTGTTAGGTTTCTTCTCCAATGAAGTTGATATGCATAAAGGTACAAATAACAACTTTGATACGTTTGAATTAAATTGGTTAATGCATTCAAAATCTTTATTGAGAAATATATCCACTACAGACACTGGAAATTGCAAATCCATAAATCAAAGTTAAAGTACACCTAAAGAAAATAAGGAAAAAACAACATAAAGTAACAATCTTACAAAAACTATTTAATACTATAAAGGAACTAGCAATTTACCTGTTCTAAAATGGGCTTTCCTGGCTTTCTGTCTGGCAATGTCATCAATGAAATCAAAAAAATTCTATACTATGCTAGAAACATTTGGAAATGGGTTCTAAATTTCATTCATAAACTTCAAGGTCTCATTGAAGTGTTCAACAAAAAACAATAAATAGATACCTAATTTACGTGCAGCACTTTTAACACTAAAACAAACCAAGCATTACGCGTTTAGAGTTTACTTTAAGTAAATTACAATTTACAACAGACATTCACGAACCTGGAACTTTAACATTACTATATCCTATGTTCGTACAGGGTAAGGTCCCATTACTGTTGTCAAGGACACTTCCCCCCTTCCTACGTTATTTGCAGTCAAACCTCATCTCTACTGAAAAATAAACAGGGAGGCTAATATACGAGCATGAAAGCAAAAATTTCCCATCTCTAATAGTTTTTTTTCCTCTGTCCCATCAGCAAGTGTGGGGTCCTATGCGACTGCACCATTGGCACACCCCTAAGGGTGACCCTGACTAGGAAGGTTGAATTTAGAGGAAGTGTACCTATATTTGAATGGAGAGTGTGTAAAATCCTCTAGGAAAAACGATCATTACACCTGAAAAGATTCAAATCCTAATCTCCCCGTCATTGGCAGTCTAGTCTATTGCGAGACCACCGAAGTGGGTTACACTACTTCAAATTTGAAAAGGTTTTTTGAAAGAATTATACAATTTTTTTCCCACATACATCCTGTTTAGCTACTTATCACCCGCTTTGTTGGTTGCATGGTCTAAGGCCTCACTCAATAGACTATAAACTGCCAATGACAATGACGGGGAGATCAGGGTTTGATCTTGGTTGGGTGTACTGATAGTGGTTTTCCACTCTCCCTCCACACAAATGTGGGTACACTTCCTTTAAATTCAAACTTCCTATTATTCCCTTACACATTAGCGTAATTGGTACATAGGCGGGTACCCCAACTAGGTAGTAAAACACAGTGCTTAAAAGAAGGAAAAAATATAGATTCCATATGTCAATGATATAATTATACTTCATGTTACAGGAACTTTGATATGGAAGATAAGCGACTATTCTTCTAAATTGACTGAAGCAAAAACCAAAGAGGGGATGGAATTAGTCAGCCCTCCATTTTATACTAGTCAGTACGGTTACAAGCTGCAGGTGGGCATTGTTTTGACTAACTTATTTTAAATTACTCTTTTAAGACAACCACCACCATACTTGCAACTTGCTCACTTTGACAAAAACACAGCCAGCATGCAAAGCCTTGTTTTATATTTAAATTATATAGTACCTTCCCGCACACCCCCACATTGGGAATAACTGCCCAACTCTTGGGGCTAGTTAGTTATAATTTAGGATCATAATATGCAGGTGGCTCTACTAGGCGACAGCGACATAATCGCAAACGTGATTGGCATTGGGTCTCATATAAATAACATTTCTCGACATTTTGGTGACACGATTGCAGTATGGCAATTCTCTTAAGTAATTTTGGGTCAAATCCGTGATTCTATGCATCTGAATTGCAAATTCAGTTTTATTTTACCTACAAATCTTGAGAAAAAATTATGAACATAAGAAAAATAGAAATAGTAACCTTTTTTTAGAACCACTGGGGTTATATAACTATGTACTAATTACTCTAACCTTTCTTATCCTCAACACATTAGTGCAAGGAGAGTGGGAAACCATTTAGGAAAAACCACCTTAATTACATCTGACCGGGATCAAACCTCGGTGGTCTAGTCTATTGGAAGTGTGATGACTTAGACCATGCGGCCAACAAAGTGGATAAAATAGTAACTAAATATTAACATTTGTTGTTAGAATGCATTCACAATAACAAGAATACATTCAGTTAAGTGTTAAAGTAATCATCTGGGTTCTTGTTGTTAAGTTTTTTCTATAATTATTATGTGTTGGCCGAACCACCAATAAGCAGTATTAGAGCTATTAAAAAAATATTTATATAAAATAATATATATTTAAACCATATGTGGTAAATGCATATCCTTATCTTAGGGTGGGAGAGTAAGAGATGCAAGAAAAGGTTAATGTTTTTGCAAATTTTATATCAAAACATTTGTTTGGTTAAAATAAATCAAATATTTATCCAGCAGAAACATAAAGAGTCTAGTTTTCTTCATTGACAGTTGTTGAATATCTGTCAAGGATGTCCTGGAATTTAATGACAACTTTTTCTCTTTATTTAAAAAGTTTCTCATTCAATGCCGTTATGCTCAGGATGGATATTCAACAACTGTTGATATTACCATCTGTAGAAAATTATTTTTTAAATTTCTATTAGAGCAATATTTTGTTTATCTAAGTAATAAAAAAAATTGCAAAACCTTTTCTAGTGTCCCTAATACTACACCACCTTATGACACAATAATTATTGCTATACTCATTTGATCTTTCTATCTATATAACTATTGTAAGCAGTTTCCCAAATATTGTGAACTGATTTATCATGCTAGGTACTGAGAAAAAGCATCAAGTTATCTTTTAGTAAAGTTGAATGCTTAATTTATATATTTAAGTCCATACTTAGTTTTTCTTTCTTTCATAAATTTCTATGGGTTATGCTACACTAACAGAAATAAACTTAACATTAGCTTTAATAATCTTAGATTAATTTTAAATTCAAATGTTTTGATACATTTTTATTTAGTTCACATTCATATTAATTCTAAGTAATTTTCAACAGCCTTATTGACATTTACCAAACTTGTTAATTTAGATAAACAAACTAAATCTGTGTTGTATTTTTTGCCAATGTTACTTTATAAATAAATCCAAGTTAAATGATTATAACTGCCTACAGGCTTCACTGTTTCTCAACGGAAATGGCGCAGGTGAAGGCACCCACATTTCCATTTATATAAAAATTCTTCCTGGGGAATACGATGCATTGCTGAGGTGGCCATTCTCACATTCCGTCTCATTCACATTGTTCGACCAAACTCTTGTACCTGAGAAGGTAAGACTTTTTTTTTATTTATCACATTTCTTTTAAAGTTAAAAAGAGCTTGTTACTCTTCCTCTTAGGTTTTTGAGATTCAACTCAATAAAAAAAACCAGCAAATTTTGATTTTCAAATAACATTTGCAGTTTCCAAATGATCCGATCTTCTTCAATCCACTTGCAGATACTTTGAAAACCATATTTTGTCACCCTAATCAGCGTTTGAATAGTCAAATGAGTCATTCTCGTGTTAGACGGGATTTCCAATGATTTGGGGCTCGAATCCCGAATGGATGTACAGAAGGTAATATTTCATAAATGGTTTCCCTTTGTGGGTACATTTCCTTTAATTTTATACCTTCCTAATTATTAATCCATTAATGTAATTAATATATATGTATAATCTGAGCAGTACTAATAACTAAGTGAAATAAAAATGTTTTATATATTGCATAGTATTTTTGTCTTTAAACCATAAACAAAAATAGTATTTTTTGTTGTCATCGCGTTGTACTACAGGTTTGAGTTTTAACACAACTAATCACTATATTGTGTTAAGGAGGAGGAATGTTGAACTTAGAAGAAGTATACCCTATTATGTGTGGAGAGAGAGTGAAAAACCATTTAGGAAAAAAACACCCATTGTACACCTGAGCAGAAATCAAACACAGATCTCAGTCTCATCGGCAGTCCAATATATTGCGAGAGTGACATCTTAGACCATTTGACCACAAAGATTTCTTATTGTGCTGTATATTATATTGGTAGTGCTGTAAGATCTAAATCATGTATATGCTTTCCAGGCTTGCAACATCGTTGAAAGTTTCATCCCTGACCCAACTTGGAAAAACTTCCAGCGGCCTAGCAAGGAACCAGACTCTCTCGGGTTTGGGTTCCCTCGTTTTGTGTCCCATGAGATGCTCAAGAAACGCCACTTCATAAAGGACGACGTCATGTTTATTCGAGTGAAGGTGGATCCTAGTAAGATCGTAGCTGTGTGAACAAAGCAGCGGTATTCACATTTCATCAAAACATTCCTTAGGTTGTGATTCCAACATGTTTTCTTTTTGTGGTGTTGTCTAAGAGCTGGGTAAAAATGTTTAATTTATTGAAACAAAACAAAAAAGTATGTTAGTTTTCAGTGATTTGTACTTTTAGCAAACTATGGGTCAATTTTTAAAATTTATTTGCTCATTACCAGAACACTTCAGAGATGAAGTTGTTTTCCTTTGTTTAGTAAGCATAAAATAATTTGTATTCCCTCGATTGCTTAAAATAACTACAAGGGGTGGCCTTGTCACCAAAACCAAGAAATGAGTACACTAGTCCAATATTATAGTAAATAGGCCTGTATTTTTTATATTATTTGATTTTAAGGGTATTTAAAAAATTGTGCTGTTTGAAGGATGTGAATTTTGTTCTACAGCTTTAGAGCTACATTAAGCCTACTTTTGCTATTACAATCTACCATTTTTAGTTAATTATAATGTTTATTTAATTCCATGATTAGAAGTAAGTTTGGAAATTTTGAAACTACCTTTATTTGTAAAGTTAGAAACAATTGCATTTCTTTTATGCTCCTTCTTTCTAATGTTATTGATTCACTTTGTAAAACATATCTTTCTTGTAAACTATTTTAGTTGCTATGGTTTTTATTTTGTTTCCATTTATTAAGAAAGGATTATTTTATGTAGTACATACATTACATTACAGATAAAATAAGTATGTAAATTATAAATATGTAAATAAATACTGTAGGATATTTAAGCAAAGATTTCGCTATGCTTTCTTTAATAATTGCCAAGATATTTGGTGGTTAGGGGGGGATCGATGGAGTGTAAATTCGGATAGGGGTATGCGAAATTCATTTTTTCAATTCAAAGTTAACTTGGATTAAAGTTTAAATATTTTTTTGCTAACAGTTTTATGCTTTAAAAATTGGTATAGTAAGACATTGCAGAAACACTGTAGGCTTACGTTAATGTAAAGTAAGTGGCATAACTATACTGCATTCACAGTAGGAATTACTCTCTGAAAGGTCTTTTTTTCCTACCAATATCCTGCTATATATTATATTTCTAGTAGGGAAAAAGGCCTTTCAGAAAAAAAATTCTACGCTGAACAGACTTTAGCGGGACCTAATAAATATAGTGACATAAACAACTTGCAAAATTAAAATTACACCTTTAAATTAAATTATTAAATGCATAATAAAACTATATTTACATGTACATAGTTTCATCTGGTTGAAGTAAAAATTTGGTGTGAAAACAATAAAATTTGAAGAAAAAATGTTTAAGAACTACATCATAATTATGTTCATTTTAATTCGTTAAACTGTATCTTTACATGTCAAATTAATGTATTAAGTTTGCATACTCATTGAAGGCCCAAGTATCGATGAAGTTGTAAGCAAATGCATATTGCAATATGTTAAAAAATATTGTAGCCAAAATACTAGAAAATTTGACAAAATCAGAGACCATAAAACACCAGCACATGAGTAAATTAGCATAAAGTTGTCTTTGTAGGTATATTGATACAGTACATGTAAGCTGTGCTTATGAACAATATTTTTAAGGTTATAACTAACTACAGGGATATACTTTTTTTTTAATAATACATTTTTGCTGATTAACTACACAAAATTTGTATAGACATTCATTTTGGTGTCACTCCCTCTGGTGGTATCACCCAATGCGATCCGCACTCCTCCTAGTGACACCACTGTGTACTGTGTGTTGATAGTGAAGAGAGCCAACCTGAAAGGATAGTTAGGTTAGGCCTAGATAGGAACAAACACACTTCTCTCTTTATTTCATCTTACACTTTTCACACTTTTAATGTTATAGGCCTACATTGTTTTAAATTTTTGGAATTATTTATTTTTCTTCTAAAGAGATAAATAAATAACAAAACTCCTGCTACACCACCTGAGAACTCAGAGCATTCCCAACAGCCACTTATAACAACTCTCAACTCAGACAATGGGTAACCAAATATAGACTACTCCTTGGTTTGAATCTGAGATTATCATTTTTCTCAGTTTAAAACAGATAATCATAATTCGCTTATTTATTATTTTAGTTATAGTCTTTGTTAGTCTTAATTATTTTTTTTGTTGATAGTAAATTTTTATCAAGCTATCTATATATATTCATCCTGTTGCATCAATCTGGCAAAACTGCAAGTTTTCATTTATTTTTGAAAATTTTCAAGCATATTATATTTTTCTTTGTGTTTTATGTATCTCTCTTTATATGTAAAAGGAATAATTTCAAAAATATAAAACAATGTGTAAATGTGAAAAGTGTATTAAGAAATGAAGAGAGAAGTGTATTGTTCCTATCTAGGTGCAACCAAACTATCCTTTTCAGGTTAGATTTTTTTCACTATCACCTACTTTGCATTATTTTAAAGTATTTCTACACACTCTTACTATACATTCTAAGATATTAGGCAATAATTAACTTTATTCCGCTTTACAAATTATTGTGTTTATTTATTTAATTTTATACAACAAAATATTATTTTCCACAATTGTTTGTAATAATTTGTTCTAAGCTGATAAAGTGAACTATTATTAAATCATGAAATTCCATGTCATTCAGATATTAGATTGAATTTAGATTTTTTTTCAAATAAATATTAATTTTTAATGTACATAACAGCTCAGAATTACAATTATTGGTGAAGCTACATTAATTGAGGCGTGCATTTTCAGAACATTGTATGTACCAAATTTTAAAATTTCCAGGAGAAAGAAAAAACTAATTTTATATTAAACCAATAACATTAAAGCCATGAGATATTGTAATAGTTGACTGGAAGCTAAGAAATTAAAAGAATGTATTTACAATTACTAATAGTCATTGGAATATTTTTTAAAATTTTTTAAACTTTACTTGAGTTCTAAAACGTTGTAAATGCCAACAGAGTTACAAATCAAAACGTTGTAAATATTAGCATTGTTGTTGGTTGAAAGCCGTCTCTAAAGAGAAATTCAGGTCAAAACTATTGATATAAATTTAATGATACTGCAGAAGAGAAATTTGCCACACCATATAAATATAAAAAGTTCAATAATACTGCAAAAGAGAATTTTTACCACTCCATAATGAATAACAGAGTGAATTATTTTTATTAAGAAAATTTTAAAACTTTTATTATAAAAAATGTTATCCTTGTCTTTAACCATGTTTTTTTTTGGCACAATTTTGTCCTGAATGGGCCAACATCTCTTCAAAATAGTGTTGTGCTTCTGGTTATAGATAGGGAATCATTCTCCTAATATCGGCTTTTTTTTTCTGGGATTTCAATATGTGTTCAAGCAGTAGGTAATTGAACATTACTTTCATTAGAATCCATAGTAATCCAGAAAAATTCAAACAAACAGTGCAAAAATGTAGCTCAAATAATGTTATGAAAAAAGGTGCACACACAGATAAGTTGTCACTAAGAGACTGGCTATGTTGCTACTCGCACCTTGGCTGTTCCAACATTAGCAGCAGCACTGCCATGACAACCATATTCCCCCGCATAAAGCATGTCATTTACAACCCATTTATGTATAAAAATATATTTCTGCACTATGTGGCATTTACAATGTTTTGGCAATGCACACTTCAATTATCAAAGAAAGATATTTTTTTTCCAAAGCTAAGCTGAAATGTTTTCGAGGCCAAGTCTTCAGTTTTTAAACTTCGCATACTCCTAGATTCGGGCCACTTGAGTCAACACTTCCTTATGGTAAAAAGTGAAATATTCTAGCCAAAGGTACAATTTTTCTAAATGAAAACTGGTTTAAAGGTTTTATTTGTGTGATATATGTGTTAAAAATATTTCTAAAGCAATTTAGATTTTAGTTAAATCGATATCTTAGATTCATCAATGTTAGTTATAAGTCACACAATCGTGTCTAACATTTGTATATTATGCACATTTTAAACACTAGTTTTTTTCCATTCTGTTTAAATTGCACAAAATAAGCAACCACATTTTTAAAATTCTAAAGTTGAAAATATTTTTAATTCAATTTAATCCTCCAACCTGTGCAAATATTTGATTGCTAGTTTAAATCTATTTTGCAATAGAATCACAAGCTCTGGAAAATGTCTAATTGTATCTGATTAGAATATTTTTAATTGAAAATGTTTAAATCCTATAGAAATTAGATATTAAGGTAAATTATATTTATATATTTTTGATACAATCCCAATTTAAAAATTGCTGCTATAAAATTTGTGTCAAAACAGTAAATATATTGTTTTACTGTTACAGAATTTACAAATTTCTATGGTCAAGTTAAACTAAGTTATTTGATCTGTAAAAATATAAAATGTAAATATGGCAACAAATTGACTTTGGTGTGTCTAATTAATTATTGAAAAATTTGAGATTTCAAATCGTATATGAATCTTGCTTAGATTCAGACTATGATTTGAAATGATCGCATAAGTTTAATTTAAATCATTATTTTATAACATGAAAATGAAACAATGTGGGTAGAATCTTATCTCCAACTTCTTAAGCAGAAAAAGTCATTTGAAAATTTAAATATAAAATTGATTAATATTCAGGGTGTCCAGCGATCTGGAAAACAGAGAATTGTCAGGGAATTTGCTTGGTCAGGGAAA
Organism: Timema douglasi; assembly: GCA_901482245.1. Taxonomy (NCBI): domain Eukaryota; kingdom Metazoa; phylum Arthropoda; class Insecta; order Phasmatodea; family Timematidae; genus Timema; species Timema douglasi. The sequence goes on along the minus strand of CABEEJ010001755.1, from coordinate 73,780 downwards.
AGTCATGGATTTTTATTAAATTTCTGGAATTTTTTACATTTGTCTATAAAAAGCCTCACAATTTGATTCACAATAGTCAAAATAATACTTTTTTTTTCCAGTTAATACCTACCTAGAATCACTTTCACACCATTGTTCCTGTTGAGCAGACTAATATTACTTCTCAAGGTCAACAAGTGAGTTTTGTGTCTTTAACCAAAGTTGAGTCATGCACAAAATTTTATTAGGCCTACATTTTAAGTAGAAGGAACTAAGAATGACTGCCCCACAACTATTTTTAACTTAAAATAGTCAATTTTCTCAGAGGCAGAAATCGTTTAATCCCTTTATTGAGTGACACAATTTCAGAATGTGTATGTATCTAGAAAAACCTACTTAATTAATCTGTAATCTTAAAAAATGATTTTCATAATATTCTTAATATCGATGTATAGTGAGTGAGTGGTCTGTAAAAAAGTAAATCGGATCTGGAAAACCTGGAAAAGTCAGGGAATTTACAAATATAGTTTGGCTGGACACCCTGATATTTCAACCTTTATCACACAAAATTTGGGATGAAAATAGAAATACAAAAGTTGATAACTGTCAAAGTTGAGATACCTAGTTTACATAACTAGCAATTTTCCTAAGAGCTTTACAGAAAAAATACTAAAATATTTTTTGCGATCAACATTAATAACATTTTTTATATTAATCTTTTTACTTAAGAGGTATTGGTAATACACATCAAAAGTGACAGCTACAGATCACATGACTTGGCATTTTTTGTACATCCATTACTGTTTCTAGCCTGTAGCAGTTTTTTAGTCAGGCAATATATTTTCTACTACCGGTTTTCTAGACCTATCATAGCTTCATATTTCTTATAATCCAACTTAAGACTAGGACAGACACAAAATCTAGTCACCAGCTGTTAATTTATCAATGTGAAAGTGTAAATACACATTTCACAATTGATGATACATTTTTCAGCCATACCGGAAATCAAAACCAGAACCCTTAGTTCGGTAAACAGATACGATATCGACTGAGCTAAGATGTCGGATTGACTTGACGTATGAATATGTGAAAGTAAATCTTGTAACTTTACTAGCTGTTGGATAGGACACTTGCTATTAAAATTGGACTGCATGTATGCGGCATTTCTGTGTTTTGTAATTCTGTCTCATGAATATTTGTGTTTGGCAGAATCGTTAAGTCCAAAATACTAATAAGTTTTGTATTCAATTTTTGTCAATTTTTCCTACTTAAGAAGAGAAAAGAAACAATGTCTGCAGTGTGCCTTAGATTCTACCTACACTCTAAAATTCATTTCCTAAACATAGCATGCTTAGCCTTCTTTTTATTCTCATTAAGGTGGAATTTTAGGGGACACAAGAAAAGGTTTTTTGCAATTTTTATAGTGAAACTTTTTTTTTGTCAAAATAAATCAAATATTTCTACATTAGAAACATAGTTTAATTTTCTTGACACAGTGATATCAACAAAAGTTGAATATCTGTCAAGAGCGTAGCGGCATTAGACAAGAAACTTTTTAAATTGATAGAAAAAATTATGATTATATTCCAGGAAACCCTTGACAGATATTCAACAACTGTTGATATCACCAAGTGAAGAAAATTAAACTATGTTTATACTGGAGAAATATTTGATTTATTTAAGCCTTAGGAATGTTTTACTATAAAAACTGCAAAAATAGTGGTGTTTTCTTGTGTTCCTTCATCCCCACCCTAATCTAAGTTTCCTTATTTTTCATGTAATTTCAAGCCTAGGGTATTCTTAGAAAATATTTTCATCAAGTAGTAATATTAATGCACAACAAATTGTTGAAGAAAAGGGTATCACAAAATACCCTAACATACAATTAACAGATTTGTACAGTTTGAATAATTTTAAATGTTCATAGAACTACAGCACTGTGCTAGAATAGTATAAATGCATTCTGTTAATAGTGTTATAGAACTGTGGTGAATTATTTTGCTCTGTATTGTATAAAGCCTTTTTATTTTTATATCAAGAGTAAATATACTCACACTTCTTTTTTACCAAATATTTATTAATCAAAATAGTTGACAATTCTTCTGTGTAGACTATTCAGTAATTATTAAGTACCAACAGGTAGAGCAGATTCTTGTTTACCTGTCATAGCTGGAGCTAAGCCAAAGGATGCCGTTTTTAAAGATTCCTTTGCTCTGTGTAGCAAAGTGTATCATTATCAAGTCATGTATTAGTGTAACATAAGTGTCAGTAGCAGTCACGACATATCAGTGTGATTATTTGTTAGTCAATAATGTCAATGTAAGTAAGAAACACTTTTATTACTTATTTATATAAATAAAGTATGTGTAAAAACAATTAGTGTTTTGTTATTTATTAACATAACGGTTTTAGTGGGAAGATGCAGATGGGAGAGTAATATCAGAATGAACCTGAAAGAGATGGTGTGTAATGAGGTGGACGGTAATAATCAGATGTTTACTATGAACTAAAAGTAGTTACTAGTTGCTCGTTTTGCTACTATTCTCTTCACCCTGCTGTCGAATCTCCCAACACGCATTCCTTTACGTTTGCAGCTTATCATTTTTCTATTACTGTATTTAGTTCCTTGTTCCAGTGTCAAAGACCAAAGTACAGCCACAACAAAATACTATACAGTGAATGTTTGAACGCATTAGTCACATAAGTAACTCGCAATTAATATAAATACTTTTACGTACGATAAATAATAAAATAAAGAACATAGTTACCCCTTGTGTTTAAAAGAGTCGAAATAATTTACCCTTTAATATTTCCTAAACAGAACAAAAATATATAAGCCTACAATTATATTTATATATCGGGTAAGTGATAAAAATACTTTCAATTTGAATAGTTTAATCAATTATATGCCTCCTGAAAGCTTCACTTAGAATCAAACACACAATTACTACTCGACAAACGACGAAGTTTGCTGGATAATGATTATAATACAATATGAATATTACAGCCGGGCAATGTTTTATTAAATACATAAGAAGTATATTATCTATTTAATAAATATAAGTAAAAAAAATTTTTCTCTCAAACCATTCATGCTAAATGAAAAAGAACAATCTATGTAGTAATGTAGCAAAGTAATCGAATCATGTTGTAATTTTCATTCGAATTATTTTTGGCTGATATTCGATTGTAAACTGTACACCCACTTAAACTTTGTATTAAATTAGCCTTAGATTCATTCGAAAGCTTAAGGTCGATTATTGTGTAGCAATGGGGACTATTTATTGAAAATTAACCTAAAAGAAATGAACACCTGTATAAATAGCCTGAAAACATACATAATCATAAGGTTGATTTTCCTCAGCACTTCTGGCAAGGGAGTGGTAAGAGAATGAATAGGCCAGCTCGCGTCAAGTCAGCTACCGTTTTCATTCAAATGATTTTGAAAGAATCAAATGAATAGATTATTCAGAATAATCGAATGAATCGATTCTATTCATCCGATTCTGCCCATCACTACTCCAATTCACCCCCATTTGGAAAACCCAGATGAGCATCCTTGTTCACAAATAAGGATATGGTAACTGGCTCATAAATATATCACTAAATCCAGACAGACCCTAACCTCAACCTTAGGTGAAATAATCTCCTTACCAGCACTCATAATATATAATCTTAAACTATTTTAATGTCACAATAATGTAATAAATACAATTATATAACACAATTTTTGGTTTTTCTATCGATCTGTTTAATCCAAATGCTTCCATCTATACAGTGAAATCATAACCAAAACACAATCAGTTGTTGAGTAAACCTGGTTGTATGTGACAGTGAGAGTGTTTTTTTAATGTGTTTTTTTAAGTATTTTATCAAAACAATTTCTACTCCAGTATCACGAAGGTAAGTGTGCTGGTTATCCCTCTAATTTAAACCATGAATTAGCCTAGTGCTCTATTCCAAATAACCTTGGTTTCTTTCAGTAATTTTTTGTAATATAATCAATATTTAACTAAGTAAAAATAAAGTTCACTTTTGAGGTATTTCAATTTTTTTAAATTATTATTCTGCAAACATTTGGCATGTTTACTTCTTGATATTTGGTTGTTCTCAAAAACTATTTTCCCTGTTGTTCTTAATAGGTTATAAGTAGATGCCTAAACTTTATTGTTACAGATATCATAAAAATGACTAATTATAAGTTCATGTTTGGGTATTAGGATTGTGTACATCAAAGATAATTTTGCCTATTTTTACTTATTTTCATGTATAATGCCTAAAAATGTATATTTACATGATTTTCGAAATTAAATTTGCATTGCATTAAAACAGTTGGAATGTACAGGAGCCAATGATTTTTTAGTTTGTTATATTGTCACTCCGTATCATAAAAATTCCACTTCATATTCCCCTTATGTTCCCGATGATCCCAAACTTGTTTCTGGGTGTTTTTCCCCCAATTTGGGCTTCTCTTGTACACGGCCAGCTGCATACTTCAGTTAAAACAAGATGTGCCATTAACACCACCCTATCCCTTTATTAAGCTGTCAATCACTTTCTTTCGTTCATCTGCATACATGTGTGAATGTTGGGTTGTGGATGGTCTCAAAGTTGACATCATTGACATATTTTCTCTTATTTCACTTTCCTCGTACACTGAAGACTGTGTTAACCCTAGTTTGAGGCTTCGGGGGTAACTGGTTGATGTCATGACAAAGTCTTGTCTCTGGACGACCTTGTGTTCAGACATATGTGGGTAGGGGTAGGAGAAAATGTCGTCGAGTGTCCCAGAAAGGTTAGTCGTGGTGGTACAGAAGGATGTCCCGGCAACAACTTGAGTCGTGGTCGAAGATAGGGTGATTGTCCTGGCAATGGGAGATAGGGTGCTGGTCCCGACAACGTGTTGTGGTGGGAGATAAGGTAATTGTCCCAGCAACGTGAGTCACGGTGGGAGATAGGGTGATTGTCCCAGCAACGTGTTGTGGTGGGAGGTAGGGTAATTGTCCCGGCAACATGAGTTGCAGTGGGAGAGAGGGTGCTGGTCCCAGCAGCGTGAGCTGCGGTGGGAGGTAGGGTATTTTCCTGGCAACTTGAGTCTCGGTGGAAGATAGGGTTAGGGTGATTGTCCCTGCATGTTGCGGTGGGAGATAGGGTAATTGTCCTGGCAACATGAGTCGCGGTGGGAGATTGGGTAATTGCCCCAGCAATGTGAATCGCGGTGGAAGTCGAAAGTGTGAGAGGATATTAGACAATATTGCTCTTTTTGATTGATGACAATTTATTTCTGCTCCTTCGAAAAGGTGGCATACCTGGGTTAGGTAGCCCCTCACCACTGCCCTCTGCTATATACCCTCCACTGATGCTTGTCCTTGTCCAATGGGAGAAAAGGACGCGTGAGAACGTGAGAGACAGTGGCTGCCAAGCAAGCCACTAGAAAGAGGAGTTCTTAAAAAAAATATTAAGACAGACCTTCGTATCCTGCTATACTGTGCAACTAAGCTAAACTAAGGAACTCGTCACGGACAGCTCATAGAACATGAAGTGTGGAGTGGCCTAGACAGTAGAGAGGGTGGTTGGTGCGGTCAGTGCAAGTGCAGAGAAAAGGTGCAAGGGTCAAACAGTGAGGCACAACAACTGATATTTTGTGCAATTGGTGCGACAGTGTTAGGTGGTATCTTGTTAACATTTACTATGTGAATGTTTGTTAAAGTGATATAATTAATAAACTTGGAGAAGGAGTGGGAAGAAAATATGGATGTTGGTTGATGTAAGTATTGATTCCTGTTGCTGGTTAGTTGCAAATGTTATGATTGGCACAATGGACAATTAACCCTCTGAGATATATCTGCTTTCATGTGAACAATTTGATAAAACAAACAGTTTAACTTTAGCTCAAGTGTTTACCTCTGCACTGAATGTACTATGGCTAGATGGAGTTAAACATCAAAATGTTCTTCTGTTTACTTCTGATGCTGCAGCCTACATGAAAAAAGTTGGCAAGGTTCTTGATTTTCTGTTTCCCAACATGCTTCATGTCACATGCCTCAACCATACGCTGCACAGAATTTATGAAGAGGTTCGTGATTTATTCCCAAAAGTGGATACTTTGATTTCCAACACAAAGAAGATATTTCTTATATCTCTGACCAGGATTCAGTTGTTTGAAGAAGTTGCCCCTTAAAGAGCCTTATCTCTGCAGCCAGTATTAACTAGATGGGGTAAATGGCTATCTGCAGCTTTGTATTATGCCCACAACTTTGACAAGATACTAGATATTGTTAACAATCTGCGTGAAGATGTTTATTTTTACGATCACAATACTTCCTCTTCCCTTGGGGTAGTAAGAAAGTAATAATGTAAATAAAACAATATGCTTTTAATATTGGTTTGAAAGAAAACTTCATTGCACTGTTAGTTACTATCACTATCATTGTTTCTTTACAACTTAACATTATTTTTAATTGTTGGGAGTAAGCGCGGCAATCACAGTTTCTTTGGACTGGCACAAAATTTCAAGTTTGATTAACAGTGTGGTGCGCAAGGATGTATCCAGATATATATCTTAGAGATATAGCTTTCCAAACACTCCGTCAGGTTTCCTCTCTACAGAAACCAATTCTGCTGCAATCCAGGGCGCAGCCAAGATATTTCAGGCACTAACAACCCAAGTGCCTGAGAGAGCAATGGCGTCCATCACTCCCACAGAACTTTCATTTGTATGAGTAATGAGAATATGTTTTATTATATAACATGATCCATCATAATCAGAGTGATTTACAAATTCAACTCAAAATATTCGGTTAAATGGTCATAAGTCAAACAAAACTATCTCAATAGAACCAACAAGATTAAGAAGATGGGAGAGAAGAAAAAGATTAGAAAAAGGAAAACTTGCCTTATTGCAGAACACTTCATAAACAAAACTAGAAAACTTCTATTCAAAAATATAGCCAGCAAAATGTTGAATAGTAAGTGCTGAAAATCACTGGAGGATTATAAACAAATAGGAAAGTTTTTTTTTAAACATCACATAGTTAATTCATAAGTAGGATAATAAAAAAACAAACATGAAATACCCATTTGTTCAATACTGTATGTTAGACAGTAAATTCATGGTCACCTCATTTATCTTGACTATCCCATAACACGAATCACCATGAACAGTGTCCAGAAGAAGACAAAAAATTAAGATATGCAATAGAAATGTTATACATTAATAATAATACCGGTCCTTACCGTCCGTCAAGCAAAATATTTCCACATTAAAGAAACCATTCCCTCTTATATAACAAACATGGCAGCCGAAGTGGAAAAAGAGTTGAATGAAAATGATATTACCAACAGACACAAAACCAATCAACAGCCGGCAGGTCTTGAAAAAACGTTCACAAAACAGACAAATCTTCCCATCAGTGATAAGGCCCGTATAACAAGCTTAACTGCTGAGGTTAACATAGCGAACACACAAGTAAAAAAAATAATGAGGAACAACATTATAGCGAATGAAAAACTAGAAAAAGAAATAAAGCTCAGAAAGAAATTTGAACACGAAGCCTTGTTTAATTACAACTTGTGGAACAAAGAGCATACACTGACTGCGAAGTTACAGGACAAACTGGAGGCGGCGCTGGACAAAATCAATAACAATAAGAAAGATATTGAACATGAAATATTAAAGTTTGATGGTAATTTCTTGAAGCCTGGCGTTAAATCTCTATCAAATGAAAAACAGAATACACTAGTGAATAATTCATTATCGTTAATCAAGGCAATGAATTTGAATAAGTTACAACTTGAGCTGTATGAGCTCGAGAGCAATCTACTTATGAGTAAAGAGTTACTCAATAAAAACGAGCTGGTAGGGAATATAATCAACATTGTACTGGACAAGACTATCTCTCATTTTGACAAAAGAGTGAGGTTAGTACAAATTCTAAAAGAAGAAAACAAAGAAAGTCCACTGAATAATTACAGTAAATCATCCATAAAACAGTTCATTCAGGGTGGAAAGAGCAACCATTTGGAAGGTGATATAGGCAAGCTGTCGAATCACATACAAACAACAGATGAACAAATACAGACACTGCTGAGAGAAAAAAAATCCTTTCAAAACAAGTTTATAACAAATGCAGAAGAAATACAAAACGAAGTCAGTAAGAACTCTAAAAACATTTTGGGATGTTTGCAATACATTGAACAGGAGAACACACGAGCACAAAAGCTTTATAGTATCAAACTAGAGCAGGAAAAATGTAAGAGGAAACTTTTGGAAATTGATATTGACAACTATAAGGAAGAAATCAAATCATTGAAGGGTAAAACCTCGCCATATCACACTTCAAGATCCAAGTATCTTACCCGAATGCAAAATAAAGAAACTACAAGCAAGCCCACAAACCATGAGCCATTCAGTTTAAGAGATGATTTAAATGCAAAACGGATTACAGAGCTGGAAGGAGAAAATGAGAAGCTCAGACAAAACATTGATATCTTGATGAATACATTGGAAACGTGCAAAAGTGATCTGGCAGAGTTTTCAAGAAATTATCGGATGTTTCAATCCGATCTGGAGGAAGAAAAGCTAAAAACCATTCAGTTGACGGCAAAAAACAAAGAGCTTTCAAATTGTTTAATGTCATCCAACAATTCCTTAGAGATTTGGAAAAACCGACTAATAGAATTGTCAACAAATTTCCAAACATTACAAATAATTTTGCAGAGAGAAAAAACAACAACTGGACAATTGATGGCGGAAAATGAAAAACTTAGGACACATCAAATGTCTTCTGGAGATTTAGGACCATCCAAGGTATACAGTGAGATAGGAAAAGAGTTTACAAAAAAACTGCACGAAACAAACCAAAGAATGTTATCAATCCAAGGGAGAGTTAACGAATGCGTAAAAGAAGTGGGCAATATGATTGGTAGCCTATAACCTCATCATTCCAATCAATGTTGACTTTCTGTGTGAACAAAACCACTCTGTTCACAAAGCCATGAAAATAGCTAGCTAGTGTTTTAATAGAAGCATTTATGTAACTGAGAACCCATCCATTGTACATAATTTTATAATAGGAATAAATGTTCTACATCTATCAATTACAAGGTCTTCCTGAATTTGTGTCTCAAATGTCTCTTTCTTAAACCACACAGCCACCGAAGCAGGTTGTCATGTTTAAATTATATTTTCTGTGGTATTTATAGTGTTCGAGATGTAAAAGTTGTCCTGGAAAATGTATGTAGTGTGGCTTTCCACCCCTTTCTTTAAGGAAAAAAGATTTTTCGCTTTTTGAGCTATTTTGTTATATTTGGGAGAAGGGAAGGGGAAAGGTGTTTCTATCCATCTGTACCATTTATGTAATTTAATGATATGCTCAACACACTGGTTATTAACGATGTCTTGGTCACGAACTTGAGCAACTTTGGGTCTCCCATATAAATAACAATTTGTGGTGTTTCGGCGATCTGTTTGCAAGTATGGCCATACATACCCTCAGGCACTGGTGTTAATATATTCTGTCTAATACAAACCAACTAAATAGTGAAAATTATCTGTATAAAGAAGGTATTCCCAACCTTTCTAGGCTTGTGGACCCTTATTTTGCTCAATATGCTACCAACTGAGCTAAGGTGTCAGACTATCTTGTGCTACAATTTTTCCTTTATATTTTATTTTTAATATATCATTAATATCTTTCCCCTCAAAATCTCACAAAACACCTGTTGAGAATCCCTGGTATAGACCATACCTCACAAGACACCAATAATTAATTACAATTTAAATCAATTAAATGTATAGTAGTAATAAGTAATTTTTTTTATATATTTGTTAAAAAGTAATAAAATAGATAGATTTGTATTAGAAATAACATATTTATTTTACAAAAATATTAAACTGTTGAACAAAGACAAGTTTGTTCAACTCTGCGGTTTTCAGAGCAGTAGGTTAGATTATAATGAAACAGTTTGTGACGTCTCTTTGACCTCGATTCCCTTCTTGTGGATGGTGGTAAATTCTTTGCCCAGTAACACCAAACCAGCGCTGAGCACTTCATTGGGAATATTCCTGAGACGCTGAGGATTGTCCTGGCCCGGCCTAGAACAAACCAATTTGAAATAAGATGTTATCTGTACAAAGCTTTATGTGTGGTTTTTTGAATAAATCATTTAAGATAATACATTGCTGCCAACACTTGAAGGAAAACATTATTAACTATATGATCAGAATACAGTGTAAACATTTAAAAAAATGCATAAGTGGTTGCATCGGTTTGAATTGTAGCTCAATTGTACTGTTTTCCTCAAAGGTTTCCCACTCTGCCTCCACACAAATGCGGATACATTATCCTATATAATTACACCTTCCTCATCCCTACCCAGACAGACAGCAAAATATCATCTTCTCTAAATGAACATAACAGATAGGCCAAAAACGGACATTAATTAGAGTACGATGGCAGCAAACAAACTTTCAAATTCTATAAAATAATACATTATCTCACTACCTGTACAGGTTCCATATAATTATATAAATTACACTAATGGAGTAGGGATGAGTAAAGTATATGTGTCTGCATTTGCATGGAGGAATAACGAAGAACCGTTTAGGAAAAACAACCCTCAATACACACGGCCAAGATATAAACGTCGATCTCACCTCCAACGGCAGTCCAGTCTATTGGAAAGTGATGCCTTAGACCATATGACAACCAAAACAGGTAGTATTAATACTGTATTTAGCTATTTTGTAAAATAGTAAAATAATCAACAATATAAAGTCATATATAATAAAACCCTTTATTTAACATTTTTGTGTCCTTTGACCATAGAATTCCTTGTGTCTTTTGTTTATTGGAAAAGTACTGTCTGTTGCTCTGATCCGTGATTGGGTTTGGTGATGTTATTTTTAATGTTAGTTAGAAAAAACACTTGAAGTAAGTTTGACCCATTTATTGACGACACAGTGATGTGTTGCTTTATCTTAAACCAAATTGGAGTTTAGGTTTACACAATATAGTGAATGTTGATGAATGATATGTAATATATTAGTCTGATGAGCCTTCATGTTCTACAAGAGGAATCAAAGTGTGTGGTCAAGAATTCTGGTCTCGTTCTGTATGGAAACAGGAGAGCAAGACTGCATGACCTGCCCTCTAGCATTAAACACAGAATGATAAGCACTTGCAGTGACGGTAGAGTGACATCATACTCTACAATAAGTAGATATATTTTCATACACGCCATAGAACATTTGGGTTACTTGGCAACTATGAAATATCTATGTAGTAAGGGTAAATTTAGAGTAAAGTTCATCTACCATAGGAGTAGTGGTAAATGACAGATAGGAAAAGCTACCAGATCTACCCTCATGTATCCATATGCCAAGCTATATGTTGAGTTGCTCTCAATTTTGGCAGTCAAAACTTTCACAACAAACAAATTGTCTTTAAATAATTAATTTTCTTATAACTGCTTTTATAGTAATGAAACACAACTCATGAAAATAACAGCCGTGATGGGTTTTTTTAAGTTCACTTAAAAATTCTTTACAAATGAGAGCTTCTAAAAGGCTGTTGATATCATAAAAACCATGTTCAGTTGTGTTCATGCACTAGTGTTTACAAATTGTTACTTTTATTTTAAGCTAGTATTTATTGTGGCTCTTTCTCTAAACTAAAACGTTGTTGAATTATATGCTTCCGCGATGGGTGGTAATTATGAAGATATGGATATTTGGTTTAGTTAGCTGATAATTGCCTCGTGAGCGAGCACTAATTAGAGCAGTACGGTATTTTGATGATATTATTGCCACACAATTTGGAGTCAATTAAAACGATATGGTTGCGCATTGGGCGCCAATTAAAACGTTCTCGAGATTTGTTTGAGTTATTGTGCCACGCGTTTGGGCACCAAATAAAACGTTAGGGATATTTTGGTTTAATTAGCTGATAAATGCCCCGTGATTGAACATTAATTAAGGATATTTGTTGTTTGATGAGATAATTGGTATCTAGAGCCCCGTAGTCGAGCGCCAATTATCTTGATGTCGATTATTTTCTATGACATTGACACAAGCGTTCCTTACTGCGCACTCACACAGTTATACGATCTGATTTTTATTTTAGTAAAATAAATAAGACTTTCAATGTTGCACAAGATTTATTAAGATGATTCCACCTTCGACACTGAAGATGTAATATTAGGTGATACAGTTTTAGTTGAACTACAGATTATTTTTCTTTGGCATTACACGTTCCGTGTTCTGAGTACCGTGTGCTGTGTAAATTTATGTTACTACTATATATGCATACGCACAAGGGGCTTATATAACCTACCCCTTGCCTCTTGGACCTCTTGTCACCAGTGTCGAAACCAACTAATAGAAAGAGTCCTAGTGACAGATGTTGTGAAGGCTAGCTTCCTATTGGGTAGAGAGAGCTAGCGTCACTTGCTTTTTTGGTAAACATTACAGAGTTGATGTTTGAAAGAAAAAAATAAGCTTTATGGTGTAATCTATTGACATTAGTTCTGAAAAGTGCATGATTCTCCATGGATGAAGTATTAAAAGGATACTTTACATACAGTACTTTAAAGAAAAATGCATTTTATCCATGACTTTTTTAGTATATGAGAGGGGTCCAAATCAGTATCATTACAAAGATATAAAAAAAATCATTTACCTACCTATTTATTAGAAGATCCAAGTGTGAATATAATAATTTATAATTTACTATTTTAAAACTAAATATCTCTTGTTGCCACAACCATAAAAAACAACAACATAATTTTACTAATATTTTCTGCTGTTTCAATTAACTATGATAAAACAAATCATACACTAACTCCTAGGGATTTATTATTAGAAGTGTTGGATAAATTTTTTTATTAATGATATAATAATTAGTAGGTAAGAAAATAATTATTTCCAAATAGGTTGATGTTAGAGACTTTCAGCCAATGTTCGCAATAAAGAACCTTCACTCAACTGTGTGTAGTTAGGTCTGTCATTTTCTAAACAGAAAGATACAAAGCAGTGTTTTATACCTTCTGCAATCTGTAAAGTTGATCCAGCGCATTGGGCAGCAAAGGCCGGACACTGCAAATCTCCATTTGAGTCAGATGATCGAGCTTGGCGTGGGTACTGCCAGACCTTATGAAAGCATCCACCGAAGTGCGAAGTTTTGACATTCTCATGTCCCATATATCCTAGAAACAATTATTTACACTACACATATATTATTATATTGTTTTATTAATAATGGAACACAAAGGTTTTTAGGATGTCAGTGACATACCACTGAACATTATTTATCAGAAAATAAATTTAACCTGCTTTGGTGGCCGCATGGCCTAACGTGCTACCCTCGCAGTGGGCTGGACTATCAATAGCGGGGAGATCAAGGTTCACATCTCGGTTGGGCATACCGAGTTTCCCCCCCTCCAAAATGGGTTTTCACTCTCTCTCTCTCAACACAAATGCGGGTACACTTCCTATTAACTCAACCTCCTCATAATCCCTTAAGCAATAGATTAATTAATACATAAGTGTGTAACCCGAACGGGTAGTAAGACGTGATAGATAAAGATAACGAACATATTTTTGATGGTAGAAAAAAAAAGGGCGGGAGGGGGGCGAAGCACAAATTTTGGCATGATATTATGGACTATTATAATCCTTTCTTTCCCTCTGTCACAACTTTGTTTAGCTTACCACAAGAGCTTTAGTAAAATTTGGAACACAATCCTTTATAATTTACAAGATAATAAGTATTTGTTTCCCTTTTTTTATGAAGAGCTGGAAGGGTTACACATTGATCGGGTCATAACCTCTAAAGGGGTTCGTGACTGGTAAAAATTGTCTTATTACATGCATCTAAGGGAAACAATATTTGGAAGAGTATTACATTACTAAACTGTGAGTTTGGTTGAGTTAAAAATAGTGTGGTATTTCTTATTGTTTAGTTTTCAAGATTTTTTATTTTATTATTATTTTCATTCAGTGGGAAGGTGTTTCTTTTAAATTTTAAATGTTTGTAAATTAAGGGTGTCCAGCCATAGTATATTTTAAAATTCCCTGACTTTTACAGGTTTTATAGAGCTAATTACCAACTTTTCCCGTCACTGTATATATATTTTATTTTTGCTAAGATTGGAATTTAATGCAATAGGCCCACTATTTTTTGACACATTCCAAAATTATGCCACCCTATGAGGTGTTTAAAAGTATCAGCCCAAAGCAATGACCTACTGAATAACGCTATCTAATATAGATTTAAGTAAGATAATATTGAAGATCACTTAAGTTGGCCCCTCACCCCATCAAAATTTAAATTTAAATGTACCACCATTTTGCACCTAATTCGCACCCAAGTATTATGTTTTGTACCCTAATCCCAGAGACTGTTTATGTTTAAGGGGGAGGGGGGGCATGTTAAGAGTAGCCTCCCCACTATCAAAATGTTAGATTTTTATGCCATCTTAATGTCCTGTTTTGCACCTGAATAGTTTTTCAAGAAAAAAAAATATTTAAAAGGGGAAAAGGTGGGGGGGCGGGGGGGGGGCGGACAAGTTAAGCGTAGCCCCCTCCCACCATAATGTTTTAATGCAAAAATAAAAGTCATGTTTTGCACCATTTTGCACCCAAGTATGGTGTTTTGCCCCTTAAAAGATTAACGAGAAAAAATATTTAACATACAAAAAAATTAAGTCCTTCCAGTGGGGAGCAACTGGTTTTCCGTGATAGCTTTGTTATAAGATATTGCAGTTTTTTTTAGTTATTAATTAGCACCCAAAATAGTACAAAAACACATATTGCCATTGCCAAAACTCATACGGGGGAGGGAAGGGAGAGGTAGACTGGGATGTAGGGTGCAGGGGGAGGGGAAATATGTTACTTGTTACAGAAATATTGACTATAACTTCCATAGATTTTATGATATAAAAGCCCACAATAACTAAAATTAAAGCTAATAAATTTATCTACAATTTGTATGCAAAACAAAATGGCCGACAGCATGTACTTAACTCATTATCTCCAGTAATATTAATACACATTTTACCTTTTTTTATAGTATTTTTGGTGGTAGTAAGCAAATTAATATTTCTAGATTTATTAATGGTAACAACTATAGTAGTGTGTTTAACTTTCTTTCGTTTGAGAGATTTACAGCCTTCCTATCACAAAAATTAAGTGGCCCTGAAGTGGCTCTCTATCCAGCAGCTATGAAAACATTAGAATAATACTACCTCAGCAGATGTGCACAATAATGTAATAACTTAACTTGTTCAATGGCATTATTGTCTTCAAAAATGTTATACTTTAAAAATCAACTGTGTTTAACTTTAAAAAAAAGCATTAAGAGAAATCTTTTACATTAAAGGCTTACGAGAAATTAAGTGGTCTTGCGGAAACTGTTTTGGAAAGTAAGAAAGTTACAATTGAAACATTTACTGAACCAAATTTCTTATTGTAATTCACGAAAATATTGTAAATTTGCTCATGCATTTGTTATTCAGTGTAAATAGAAAAAAAAAAAACACAATAAAAATAATAGAAAATTATTACTGTTAGAATATTGTTTGTAAATTTTGTGTTACGGCCTAAATTGTCACAATCACCATCTTGGGAATAAAGAGTGTGACTGTTTTCACACTTCTGAGACATCATTTGTACACATATTGGTGCACGGGAGATAACTACGGCAACAGGAGCACAATTGGGAGGGACAGATTGTTTTTCAAGAGCATTTTATGAGCTCTAATGTTTCTGAAGGTACTGGTGGCATATTTGGATAAGCAGATCTTTTCAGATTCCATTATACCCTCTTACTTCTCCCACTGTTGATGCTGTAGATAATGGCATATAAAGTTTGTGGACAAATTTTTCGACTGCCTCTTCAACACACTCCCAACTTTCCTTTGCCTGAAAAACATTTTGTGGTATCACAGCCAGTGAAGACATGAAATCCTGGCAAAGCACTGGCTTTTTGTGGACATTTTACTAGATAGTTAATACTTTGTGATTGAAGTAGAACAGTTAACAATGGTGGCTATTCTGTTGGTGGTGCAGGTATCAGTGAAGTAACAGGAACTGCAGTTATTGGCAAAGCTGTGGTTATATGAGAATTGAAGGTGGAATATTTGAATTTCCACTCATGTCTTCACTTACACATTGTGGGCCATCTTGCATGGAAGCACCTCTGATTTTGTGTAATGTCTTCCCTATAAGCAATACCTTCATGTCGGTAATATCAGGGTGGCCTACAGAAGCTGGGCTGAAGTCAGGATAAGTTTTAAATTTCATAATTGGTTTGGATGGCATAAAATAATCTTTAATGACAGTTGAACAGTCAGGAAGGTGTAGTGTACAATTTCCAGACTTTTCCACAGTTGAACTTGTGTATTGTCATCTGCTTCTTTTCGCCAATAAATGGCCAGCATTTTGGTATGTGCTACGTTTTTTTCCATTAGAGGAATCTTCCATAAAATCAACAATGTCTGTTGTGAAAAATATATATCGGATCTTGACCAAATTTGCAGGTAAATACACCCATTATTCCTGCAGACATTATCCATAACACACTCTGCGATTTGAGCCTCATACCTGAAAAGACACTTACTTATACTTGATCGAGAAGCCCAATCCATGAAGCAGATTTACAATACTTTTGTTTCTAGTGGCTTGATAAATTACCATTCCTATGGCAACTTGTTGAGGCCTAACATGTATTGGCTGCATATTGTCAGTACATAAACGGTACACTTGTCTCTCATTGTATATCATAGCCATAGCAGTTTGTGAGATACTCATGGCTGCTTTATTTACAGCGGTTGGTTTTCTTTCTGACAAAATTATTTCTTCTTACCCACTGACAAGCCATCCAAAGAATGCATACACTTCATGTGGAATGAGGTCCTTAGGCGTGTGAATTTTTCCTGTGAACTTCCATTGTTGAGCGTAATTTATGCAGTTCCGGAGTAAAAGAGCTGCATCATAAAGACACTGCATGTTCACATCTGTATCATTACCACACTGATATACTGCATCAATAGTAACATCTCATTTAAAAAAAAGCTATTTTCGGTTAGTTTCTTCAAACTGGTCCATGGAATTCAATATCACCAATGTTGTCAATGAGTATTTGCTTTATTTTTTTTCAAGATGTCGTAGGATAACCCATGTTTTTCATTGCTCATATGCTTTCAAAAGTGGTTTGAATGACAGCCATGTGTATAGCCCATTTTATTAGACATCCAAGAATGAGACGATAAATTCAATTTCTGCTTCAGCTTCTGTTGTAGAGTCTTTACACGTAGTATTCATAGCCTGCCTTAGCATATTACTTACATATTTGGTCCAGCACAGCAAATTGTATCTAATATCAATGGCATGCCCCTCCTCATTGATAGATGTGTTGAGTTTAATGTTTAAAGCTTCATTCTCATTTTTTGTAGATAGCACCACGCAGATTTCTTTGGGCTCGATCAACTGACAGTCTTCTAAGAAGATTCACTATCAAGTGAACACAATTACAAAAGAAACATTCTTCTTTATCGAAAAGCACACACTTAGAATGAGTAGGTTGTGTTTTGCTCCCTGTATCACTTTCAGTTAATAACATTTTCATGTCATCTATTTGTTTCTCATATTTTTGTTTTAACTGTAAAGTTTTCCTTTGTGAGTGACAGTTTGAAACCAACTCCTATGCCAAGATGCTCCTCCCTCAATAAGTTTTGGGCAGTTACTACACGTAGCCGATAGTTCTCTACCACGCATAGGTAATCCAGGTGTTGGGCCCGCGCTTGGATTTTTTGTAGTACACGTTCATGAGTACCAGGGTTTTTAACAATACCTTCTTTTGAGGCAATATTACAAATCTTACATATATTGATGTCAATGCCCATTTTGGGAATTTTTGGGGGCTAAATTTATTCTTTATCATACACAATTAAAATAAGTCATCTTTTTGGGATTACCCTTTCAAATCTAATCATTCAATGACCTGAAACAAAATAAAAACACTTGGTGTCATGTGAATGATGACAAACATTTTAAAAATCACAGCTCCATTATTATTAGCACCGCGTCTTACTACCCGTTCGAGTTCTACGCACTTGCACTAGGCTAATGTGTAATGGTAGGGTGACAGTTTGACGTGGAATCCGAACCACGGTGGAGGCCTGGCATTCTCCCACATTCACAAGATGTCTTGTCAGAGGTGAAGGAAGGGTTTGGTAATCAGATAAATTTGTGCCGGGACCGAAGATTGAACCCCGTACCCCAGCTCAGAAGTCCGACACCTTACTCCTAGACCACCTAATAGAGCTGCAAAATGATCCTCAATATATATATATAAGGAGGAAGGAAAAATTAATAATCTATAACCCTTGTTGCTATTAAGACATTTTAAATTAAATTACTACAATCATAAATAACAGAAACATAGTAAAAAGTAAATGATATTTAGATATTTCTGGATATTTGAGGTAAATTTCATGTTTACAGCAATTTTATTTTATACAACTATTGTAGATAATTTAACTGTCCTTAATTTGATACATAGTAGGCCTTTCTGTCATAAATATTATGGAAGTTAAAACAAGTAGTTTGATTTCCCCCTCTCGTTTCCCCACACGAACCTCACACCCTGCATAAGTTCCAGAAGTGGCAACAAGTATTTTTTTTAATCTTGGAGGCTCCAGTTAATAGAAAAATAAAAAAACGCAGTATTGTATCATATATTTCTCATAGATTCTAATATTCAACCAGATGCTCCTACACTATCCCTCCAGCCCTCATACCCTCAAATTAAGAATGTATGCCATCGTTTTCCATCTTTAGCACAATTTTGCAGCCAAATACTAGGTTTTAGAAACCATCCACAGAAACTGTACGATTGTTTTTGTTCAGGGGTGTGGGGCAAGTTCAGAGTAGCCCCATGATATTAAAATGTATTTTTTAATTCCAAAAAAGAGTTTTGATTTGCACCACTTTGCACCCAAGTATGGTGTTTTGTACCTTAATTGTTTTGCAAGAAAAAATTGTGATTTTTCCCATGATAATATTAATGTTTTATCCTAGTCAGCGCTTGAGCACACACAAAAATAGCTCCTTGATTTTTGATATTTTTTTTTCACAATCTAGCTTGTTTATAATTCTATTTAAAGCATCCCAAACCGACAGTGTTTTTTAGGAGTTGGTTAAGTGTCAAATTCACAAAATGGGACAATTTAAGTCCCCTTAATGGGGAAAATCATATTCTTTAGTCAAATATTTTTCTATTTTGTGTAAATAAAAAATGTATTACATACTATATTACTATATTTTAAAAAATCTGACCAAACACCGATTCGGTCACTGTCCCCACCTTCAAACACACAATGATCTATGGAAAACAAACATATATATTTAAATAAACAAATATTGGATTGCATTGTCAATAAAATGTATTAAACAATAAGCGATAGTTTAAAAACGGAAAACAATTTTAAAACGGTGTTTTTAATAATTAGACTTGTCCCTGAATTGCATCATAAAAGGCGGCAAAAATGTAAAATGAATGCCATTACAATAAGACCATGCTCGTTTAGCGCGGAAAACGTCACTGAAGTCGCCATGCTGGTTGTTTACAAATTGTCACCCAAGAATGCAAGTGTTCTATGTCTAATTTTTCACTTTTGTATAAAAGAGCAATGTTGTATCCTCTTAAGTAATTATATAGTATTCTCAATTTCACTGCAGGTGAATCATATGCATTCTAAATAAACTAAAACACCAATTATCTCAGATTTAACCATTTTGGAGATAACACTTGCATTCTCGGGTGATGAAATGTGACATAAATACCAACTTTTTTTTTAAACTAACGCAGTGACATAAATACCAGCCACTTTTTTAACACAGTGACATAAATACCAGCCATTTTTTTAACTAACACAGAAAAGATAATTAACGGCGGTAATATAAGTTGAATACCTTATTAACAATTCAGTCAAGTTGATTACTCAGGGACTAATTATAGTGTGATGAAAAATAAATGAGATCTTAAACACATGTTTCAATCTGACAACTGAAACAATAGCATACGGACTTGTTTTGATTCTAGTTTACACAGTGTCTAAAAATAATTAGATCGCGAACAATTCGGTCATGTTACCAACTTATTTTTAGTGTGATCGAATTGTTACTAGCTTGACTTTAGCGCAACCTAATTGTTCATCAACAAGTTTATGTAGCAGGTTAGAGAAAAAATATATTTTGAACTTATATAAATTATTAAATGCACTTGGTTTTCCTTTATAACTAATAATTAATAATAGACAAAATTAAAACTATCGTTTATTTGTCAAAATACGAAGACAAAAAAATCACCATAATTTTGCATGTAGTAGGTTGACCTGGTGGTCTAGGGGTAAGGTGTCAGACTTCTATGCTGGCGGCCGGGGTTCAATCCCCGGTCCCGGCACAGATTTATCTGATNGGCCTCCACCGTGGTTCGGATTCCACGTTAAACTGTAGGTCCTTCATTTCATCTCACAATCACCCTACCATTACACATTAGCGTAAGTGTGTATAGCCCGAACGGGTAGTAATACGCGGTGCTAATAATAATAATAATAATAATAATAATAATAATAATAATAATAATTGCATGTAGTAGGCCTAAAATGTATTTTGAGTGGGTAAATTTGGACTTGGAAAATTATTAAAAATGATTTTAATTTAATGGAAAATAACATTTGATATAAATGATATTTTTAACTAAGAGTATTTACAAAACTTTTTTTTGCAGTTCCTCTAATTTGTTGATGGTAGAGATTATGGCTCACTCTTATTATCAGTCAAAGAAAAGTATGAGCGGCAAAAATCCTTAGCTAGAGAGGCAAAGGCGAAGATGTGCCAAGTTAACTGAAGAACAGCTTGAGAAAAAAAAGCTTATCTAGATAGATGTTATAGGCTAAAGAAGGAAAATAAAATTAAATATGTGTCAGGTTTAGACTTTAACTGGGACAAAAAAGTATCAAAGAATGTATGGAAAAAGTTATTTTTAGGCTATATTATGTAGTATGTATTAAAGAAACAAGTTATGGACTAAGTGAAAGAAATAAGTGGGACGAAAAGGAAAAATCAACAGCTATGAAAAGTGATAGGAAATAAAGAAGTACAGAGTGCAAAAACATTTCTCAAAACTGGTGCCCTACAAAAGTAACAAGATTTTGTCGGAGAGCCCAAACCCTTTTGAGTACTCAATCAAAAACGAAGCATTCACCATAAGTTAGCAAAGGAGCTAGTTAATTTTTTTCCAGAATGACTCAGTGAGCAGAATATGTCCAGGAAAAAAGATTGCATCAGAAAAAATAAATAAAAAAAACCAGAGGCGAGTTCTTTTGGACAATTTTCAAAATTTATAAGAAATTCCTTCGAGAGAACCAGTTCCAAATCTCCACGACTACTTTTTACCAAACAAGACTCAAATATGGACCTGATGGTCACATCTCTTAAAAACGTGAACGTTATCAAAGAATGTAACACCAATGAAGTTGCAGTCACTGTTGTTTGTTTTGTCAGAAATGAACTGTGTATGCTGGGTAAATGTGAGAAGAACCAACATAAAGAGGTAAGCTTTTCATACAGTGAAGATTTTAAGATTAAATGTTTTCAATGAAAGACCGTTAAAGAAGTCAGACTAATCAAAAACAAAAACAAGACTGTACAGAAAGCTCTGAAAGTGAAAGAAGTGAAACAAGTAACTGAAATGATAGAGGAATTTAAAATGGAATTAAAACTTTTCAAAGCACACTTATTCTGTGCCAACCATCAATCAACAAAACCCAAAAAGAAAACAGAAGATTTTAAATAAGGGGAGCTATTATTTATAATAGGTTTTTCAGAAAATTATGTAGCTAAATATGCAGTAGTAGTGCAGTCTGTTCATTTCGGTGTTTCTAAACGTCAGATCTCTCCACACTGGTGTATGGTATGCACTTGTTAATGAAAAAATTCAATCAATGTGCTTCTGCACGGTGTTTGACAACCTAAACCACCAAGCTCATGCTGTGTTGTCTGAAGAAATCTGCGAGTCAGTTCCCTAACACCAAGGCCATACATTTTATTCAGACAGTCCATCAAGCCAGTATTGTAACCTAATCAACAAGTATTTATTTAAAAAGAATGTCATGCCCATATACTTTTCAAAGGTCAAATACACGACTTGGAACTTTTCAGAGGCAGGTCATGGAAAGGTCCCAATGGATGGCGTTGGGGAAGCACTGAAAAGAGGAGTTGACAAGAGAGTCGCACATGTGGCAGACATCACAAATTCGTCAAAGTTTGTTGCTGTTATGGCAGACAGTAGCATTACTTTCAAAAGAAATAGAAAGATTTAAGTGAGAAGTTGCTCTGAGTAATATACCAGCTATTGATGGAATAATTAAAGTATGTCAAGTTACATTCTCCAGTGGAATTATATATGCTCAGGCCTTAGCTTGTTTGGGATGTCATGTTCCTCAGTATTGTGACCACTACACCCTCTGTGAAGTATTACCTGACAATGTTGACGACAGTGACCTAGAGGACATTACCGATCCAAGCCTAAAACGAAAAAGGTGTCATTCAATTTCTGATTTATTTTCATCCTCGGAAGATGAACAACTCTCTGAATCATCTCACATTTTCAAAGAGGTTAAAGAGCCATGTCCTACAACATCTTTTAGCTTTGAGCTTCAAGATGTAGAACCTAATCCTGGATCATCTAACTCATGTTTTGGGTGGGCGAAAAAAGATATGTCTGTAGTCCACCTAAGTCAAGTGGTATTAATCCTCCCAATACCTGCCTTAACTTTAAAGGGCAACAGGGTTTATTATAAATTCAAACAGCCTTTTCTTATTTCTTAGGTGTTATGATATAAAACACTAATATTTTACATCTTTTATGCATAGAAAATATTTAAATCTAATACACACACTGGTTTTGTAAAACATTCCATAACATTTAATAAGTTATTTTAGCCTCTTTGATGAGCGTGACCAAATTGTTATGTTTTTGCAACATGCCTTTTAAGATAAAAAAAAATCTAGCCATGAAATTCCGCTCAGCTACATATATTTCACAATTCCTGGATATAATGTGTGTTTAATTTCATGGTTAAAAAAAAGATTGCTCAATGGTGTGTTGAAGATTTTATAGAAAACTTTTGAAAAATAAATAGTTATAGAACTTGAAAAGTAGAGTAAATTTTATAGTATACCTGTTATTATTATTTTATATTTTTTATGCATAGAAAATAAATGCATCTAATAGATACACTTGTTTTGTATAACATTTCATAAAATTGTACGTGTTTTTTAGCCTCTTTAACGAACATGACAAACTGTTTTTTTAACCCTTTGTTCAGAATGTTTTTAGTTAAAAAACTAGAAATTCAACTTGGTTACATATATTTCACTATTCCTGATTTAATTTCTCCTTTTACTCTCAGCAAATGTTCCCATTTTGTGAATTTGATGCTTAAGACAAATGATTCCAAACTAAAAGCGTTAAAGTTATTATCTGACTCAAGGTGGGTGTGCCATGTTTTGAGGCTGTTCATGAACTATTAATGACAGTTATTGAAGCAATAAAAAATATGGTTGAAGATACAGCTGATGCTAAAGTAAGAGTCACAGGCAAAGGGATCTTACTGCATATGCTGCTTGAAACCAGCAAAACTCTTCAGTCATCAAACATGAATTTGTGTGAGGCTATGGATTAGGTACAAAGCCTGTCTGACGCTCTAAGTGAAATGAGACATGATGCTTTGAGATGATGTAAGGCCTATGCTAGAACTGAAGGTTTATGAAAGAAAAACTGATTTTCTATCTTATCAGAAACAAGAAAAAGAAAAATCTCTGTATTTTTTGATGAAAATCCTGACATAGCTGCTAATGTCAATACCCAGAAAGATGAATTCACATTTTTCACATGGGTACTACCCTGCTTTATACTCGCTCTTACAAGGCTTGAACTTGAGGTTTTCACAGGATACAAAACTGATAATCAGCAGTGTATGGAAAATGATGAAAGTCAATCTTGATGGATGCGCAGCAGATGGCATCCAGCTCTTGAGTATAAACTTCAATTAAAATACTTCATAGCTGAAAGCTGAAGCGAGGCTGCTGAGAACTAAGAGGTTGCAAAAATGTCCACCTACTAATGTGCATGACTTATGAAAATTTTGCTCTTCTCCTCCAGAAGTTTTCTGTCATCCCAGTTACCAGCTGTACATGTGAGAGGAGTTTCTCAAAAATGTCCATTGTAAAATCATAACTGCTTTCAGCAATAAAGCAAGAAAGACTTTTAAATTCTCTGATGGTCCCATTTATTGAGCAGGACTTGGCTAAAAAAAACAAAATGAAGGATGTTATTGACGACTTTAAAAATATGGTACCTTTTACCAGGAGAATAGCACTGTAAGCGTTACATTATTTTACTTTCCAATTATAGTTTATAAAATAAATTTAATAATAGAGGAACTTCTTAATTTCATCAATAACATCTAGTTAATTTTAATGAGATTACCATCAAAATGTATAGCTTTAGTGAAAAAAAATAAAAAATCAAGCCATTTGTTTTCTTAATGAAAATAACAATAAAGTTAAATCATAACAATGTGTCTTAATTAGGCCATTAGTAAAATATATCAATTTTTTCAGGAAGAAAACAAAGATGCCATTATTGAAAAATAAAACCATGGCCAAGGCACGTATATTAGATTAATCTAGGGGTGCGGGGGTGTTAAATTATTGCCTGGATTATGCGACTAGATGATGTCTTGTTGAAATAGGCCTAGCCCAGAATTTTTTTAAAGAATGCATTCCCACTGTCAGAATTCTGTGCATACCATCTCCACAGCCCTGGACACAAGAACGCAAAGCAATGGTAATTTCATGTAAGACACAAAGTAGCTCCAGTTTTTGACAAAGCTGTAGTCACGTAGATATGACCACCCTTGTACATAACAAGGCATTGAGTACTGGCAACCCGCTCGCGGCAACCAGGTCTGAAGTATGGCCATAGCCTAAAGGCCTACTCACCTTGAGAACTGTTCGGATCTCATCAGTGCGAGGTATATCTTCAGCTGCTGCTCCCAATAATAGCCGAGCTTCTACCATGTAATGCTCACTTGGCATTTTGGTGAAGAACCTGAGGATTGATTGGTATAAAATGATTTAGCTATGCACAGATGCTAGCATAAAAGCACCAAACATTTTAACTTAAGAATTTATAGTGGATTTTAGTTTAGTTTTGAGCATTTTCACAAAACAATAAATATGTTTCTAGCATTCACAGCGTACAACCCGAACGGATAGTAAGACACAGTGCTAAGTATTTATTTATTTCTAGCATTCACACAAAGCGCAAGACTAGGACCTATAGCCCAAAGGTAGGCCTGGTATAGTACACTAAAAGGGCTGGATTCTTTAATATTATTTTATGCAATATTAATGAATATTAAATATCTTTTACCATCTAGGAGCAGATCAGCGTTTTTCAACCACTATCCCAGAGGGGTTGAGGGAATATAAAAAAAGAAGCAAGAAAAAATGTGTGAAATAAATTTAATCTTTTTAATTCCATGATCAACAATTTTTAAAACATGACTTGGCCTATTAAAATTTTAGCTGAAATTTTGAACATAATCTTACTCATTAATTTAATGATAAAATCGAGTTTTGAAAAATGATGTTTTGTTTGACAATTTAAAAGAACCTTGTTCAGTGAGCAGTGTTGGAAAAAAAAAGGCTGAAAATGGCTCGTCTGGACAAAAAAAAAAGCAAATTTCCTATTATAGAGTCTAACAAATTTAATGATTGTAGTGCAAGATGTCAGGGTCCCAAGATTTCATTAAAAATATGTTGTTGATGCCTGGAAGGTTAGGTGTTGTTCGGTTTGGAGTTTATAATAAAAATGTAAACTATTGCTTACTAACTTAAAGGTGCCTTGTGACATTAGTTTTAATATTAAGGCCCTATTCTTGTGTGATTAAGGTGAAGTTTTTTTAAAGTAACTACCTTAGCTATAGGTTTATATTATTTTAAAGTATTAATTTTGCTCTCATTGAAATTGGCTTTTCTATTTGTTTGTAAATATGGATATTAAATTCTCCATGAGACATAAGATAAAAGATTCCCACCCTCTTTATGTAGGCCTTCCTATCTGCTATAAGTTACTAGAGTTGTAGAGCCTACATATAGAAAATATTGTTTTACCTTGACTGAGATTCGATTTCCTTTACTTCAAGCAACTTGTCTACATCCATCCAATCAGGAGGAATAATTCGACACTTTTGTCGCTGTCGTAAATTTATTGCCATCCAAATAGGCACCTTTACTGGTAATCCTGCTCGGAAAGGACCTATTTCGCCCGAAATTAAAAATATCCTGTCGAAGTTAAAGTTTGGAATGATGCAAACCATTTCTTTCTCAGCCAAAAACTCAACTTCTGCTGGATCCATTTATATTTGAGTTTTGTTTGAATGAAAATTAACACCATTTACGGATAATTTGTCATCACGAGTAAGTAAATTTGAAAACGTCTTTATTCGTGCTAAATTATAAATACAAATTAAAACGTGAACTTTTGGCGGTTATACCACTCTATAGAAATGAAGTATAATTACATTTGTTATAAATCAACGATTCAAAAAACAAACAACTTTGTACACGATCGGATATCTACTATGGGAATACTTTCAACCTTATGTTAGTTCTTCGCACAATCACAGTAAGCGTAGCTGTCGTGTCATTCAATTATATCTTTACGACCAAGTTTTGACTGTCTGAGTTTTAATCATCGTATCGTACATTAATTTTTATTTGTTTCTATTAGTGATGGGTCGCTCGTGAGCGAGTCATTCAAATTGAACGACTCTTGAACGAGAGCTGTGAACGAATGACTCTCGCTTCGCGAGCGAGTCATACCGCCTCCATTACTCACGACTTTTTCGCTCTCGTACATCCGCTCTGGCAAGAGTCAGGAGTGTTTGTCATTCACGACTCTTCTGTCGTTCTTCGTTCGCTACTAAGAAAAAATCAACTATAAATGCTTACTATCGTTACTAAATAGCAGCACTGCCCACAATATTAAACTAACAATTTTTCTTAACATCACTTAGACATAATTCTGTGAATTAGACACTAAAGGTTATATGTTAAGGTTTATTATTATAAGTAATATGAGTAAGTAATAGAATTAAAGAATCAAACAAAATAGGATTCGGATAAATTACACATAAAACTTAATTTGTTCATAAGTTGAAAGAAAAGAGACAGATTTGCACGCTCGGAATGGGAATTGTGAGAACTAGTTAGCGCTCACTCATCAAGTTTAGGACTGGAAGGGGTGAAGGGATTGGGAGCGAGTCAGCAATGCGGTGAACGATATGACTCTTATGAACGACTCTTCATGAACGACTCTTTTGAGTGAGCGAGCTTATGTGAGCTACAGTAGCCTCATGGCTTCTTTGGTGCTGACTGACAGCTTTAAAAAGTTACCAGACCAAACTACGTATCCCTACGCCGAAAGAGATGATCTGCAAAAACATGTGTTTAGCAGCTGTCACTTCTGACAGTCAAAATTTAGATATATACCTAGTTGTTGTCTGTCAGAAGTTAGCTGTGAGCTGTCAGTCAGCACCAAAGAAGCCGTGGGGCTACTGTAGCTCGCGTCAACGAGCTGGTTCGACCCATCACTACAACAGATTTCTATCAAAGATGATCTACCCCATCTGTGGAGGTGCGCTGGACGGACGTCACATAGCAATTTATAAACCAGCAGATAGTGGGTCTTACAATTATAATTATAAGGGCTACATTAGTACAGTCTTGTTGGCTTTGACAAATGCTAATTATGAATTTATAATGATAGATGTTGGGACAAATGGGCGTATATCTGATGGGAGAGTTATGGAGAATACATGTTTTGATTTCAAACTTAGAAATAACAAGCTCAAACTGCCAGACAGCACAAATTCTTAATTCAATGAATTTTGTTTTTATTGGTGACGAGGCTTTTAGCCTTGACAAACATTTACTAAAACCTTTTGCTATGCGTGAACTCAATCCAGAAAGAAAGGTATTTAACCACCGATTTTCACGAGCAAGGACTGTTGTAGAAAATTCGTTCGGTATTATTGCAAATAGATTCCGTGTATTGCACACAACAATGTATTTTAGTCCAGAAAAAGCTGAATCTCTAGTAAAGGCATGTTGTATCTTGTAGAACTACCTCAGAAGAAATTGTAGAGTTGCATACTCTCCATCTAATCTCTTAGATAAAGAAGTCATTGCAAGTGGCATATTAACAGAAGCTGCATGGCGAAGTGAACCACCTAAAACTACCTTCAGTGAACTACAAGTAGGTCCTGTACGAAATTCCAACGCCAAAGCCAAGAACGCAAGAGGGGAATATGTATCATATTTTAATGGTAATGGGAAGGTAGCGTGGCCAGATACGATGGTTGGTGCTAGGTATGGCTTAGGAAAATAAGTTTACAAAACTTAGTGTTAAAATTTAAACGTAATATCAACCTAGATAAACACTAGATAGTGTAATAACAAAAATATATAAATATATAATAAACTTACTTATAAACTTAATATAATAAAATAATAAAAGTTTTAAAAAGAAAAAAAATATCTTCTTTATCTATATAATTTATATAATTTGTGTTTTAGTTGGGCGCCACCCCTGGTATCTAGGGGGAATATAATAATCAAAAGGAACAATACATTTACCTCGGCTATCAACTCAGTGGCACAACGACTCTCAACCTCGAGACCACTGGGTGAACTTAAAACTAAAAAAGAACATGAACAATTTAGATTTAAAAAAAAATGGATTGTTGAAGAAAAAATGTAATTAGGGCTACTGTACCGTAGCTACAGACTGACCCGTCACCAATAACTGTTTTCAACTTACCCTTTGACCAGAAAAGCCGAAGTCTCGTTCAAGATCAACTATTACGCAACAGAAAGACTTTGGTGTACGTACTGCAAGAAAACTGTGAAGTGGAGGTTAGCCGCATCCTCACCCCTTCTCTGAACTAAGACACTCGTCCGACGCGCGCATGCGTGAGAGAGCAGTTCTAAACAACCATATCAGTGGCCCAGACGTCCGTTGCTACCCCCCACCGCCCGTTGCTATGCGAGTGTCGACTGCGCTGGGAATGTGTAGCGCCTTGTGATTGGACGTTAATGACGCCATTATGATGTAACTCTTCCCTTCCTAGTCTCCCCGCTGGGCAGAATCGAATATAAGCTTGTGTCTCATTGTAAACATTACTCTTTGATGCCGATTAGGAATAAGGATAGCTTGGGCAAATAGTAAGCCCCTAGGACCGCCTTATAAATGTAAGCTATAGTTATTGACAGGAATTAATCGCCGACCATGAACGTTGCGTATGTTAGGTTGAGGTTCGAATCCTGGAGGAATTTAGCTTGTTTAATGTAAATAAGGGAAAGTGATCTCCCTAATTTTACTCCATCACACAAAACAACGCTAGGGAGAAAGAGAGTAGCTAAAAGGAGCGGTGCTTCAAAGGAGGCTGTGAAAGAGTTTCTACTGGCCAAAGCTGAAAAGGCTCTTGACAGAGACGAGTTAGACTCCTACTTCGAGAGTGTGGCTGTCAAAATGCGTAGAATGAACGAAGAGCAGCGACTTTTTTGTGAAGAAAATTATCAATGAGTCGGTTTTACTTGGAATGTTTAATAGGCTCATTGAGTTTTCTCACGTAAACACTCCCACCATGACATTTCCTCATTACAATCAAGGTTTATATAGCACTCAAGGCAAATTAAGACAGGTTGTTCAAAATTATTATTCCACTTCCGAGTGTGAACCTAGGCCCCCCCGCCCCTAAAATTCTTCTGAAAGTACTAGTATGTATTCAGAACAATAAAATAAAAGTAAACTCTCTAAAAATACTTTTTGTAGGCGAATGTAGTCCTACTCCAGTTTACCATTTTGTTTTATTAAAATTACATGTATTTTGTAAATGCATGCATTTCAAATTTGTAATATCATTCTGCTACTTGTATTTCCTACCTCCATGTACTCCTATCTCTCAGCACTTCATTGCCTCACCTGTCTCGGGTATGATCTTTCCGAGCGTTTTCGGGGATATAGCCGTCGAAAACTTCAAGTCTTCCAAGGATCTCCCGGTTGCAGAAACCTAAGCGTTGCTATCAGTCTTTCCTCTACTGGGATGGCATCTCTCATCACTGTGTCCTGTTTGTATATTAAAGGACTAACTAGCGACAGAAGTATTTAAAAACACTCAGAGATCATACACAAATAATTTTTATAATCGTCTTTAGAGTTTAGTTCAAGTTCACGCAAAAGAGAGATGTCTGAAAATTTATATCTTTGTTGTAACCAACGTTTTGACCATAAGTTCCGTCGTTTTTTCTCCCTTATTTTATCATCTGCTAATAATAAAACCAAAGCCACAGCAGCACTTTTCTTAGACATTTTTACGACCTCACGGGACAAATCACATCAGAAAACTGCGGCGTCTAGTGGGTCTCGGCGTGACACGTGTGTGGACAATTCTTAGCCCACCGAGAATGAATGGTATGCCAGCGTCGACTTCGGTAGTCTTGGGGTAAAGTGCTCACCTCAGGATCCTAAGTTAGTGGGTTCGAACCTAACAGAGACCGAAGACTTTTTTGAGCGAGAAAAAAAATATTATAACTCAACATCCTTCGAGGGGGAGGGGGGAAAGTAAGGCCATCGGTTCCATGCGGCATGTAAAAGAAACCTGGAAGATATGTGAAAATACCTCTCCTGGCAAAATTGGTAGGTCATTTCACCTCACGCGTAAATTTTAGAGGTTCAAGTCATCAGCCTTGGTGGTGCGACTTCAAAGAATGATTACAGCCAAGCAGTTCAATCTACCATAAAAACTATTATTCCCACCACCCCTTGACAATCGATAATTTCCATAAGTTATATTTTTGATAATGAATTTTTTAAATAAATATATGGTAATAAAGATACAGAATCTTCAATGAAAAATAACCAACAAATATTATGTTGATAAAAATCACACTTGGAAATAAAGATAATTGCAGTTACCTAACATTATTAAAAATTAAGATAATAAAAAACCCCAACAAATTTTTTTAGAATTGTAAGTGACTGTCCAACTGCGCCATCTATCTAGACACAATGATACATGGACCGGGCATGTTTGTAGGCTGCCATCTGTTGGAAGAAGGGGAAATTTTTAATGTGTTGTCAAAACCTTCTTGATTTCAGTTTACCAACCAATGTCATATTTTTAAGGAGATAACAAAAACAATTGGTTGTGTTTACAAACTGACGATTGAAAGAGTGTTGACCAAAAATATTGAATAAAATAAAAACAAATTGCCATTGACTTTAAAATGTTGGTTGTTACTAAATTTGACATTTTTTATATGATAGTATTAAAGAAGAAGTTAAACCTACGTCTAAACTAAAATGTATATTAATATGTTTGTTTTTGTTGAGTTGCTATTGTTCATTACTTATAATTTTCTGTGAACATAAAAATGTAAATAGCCTGACTTTGTGTCAGTTCTCTGTTGTAGTTCCTGTGAATATAATTAATAACAAATTGAGAAAAAGAAAAAACGAGAGAAACCACGTGATAAAACCCAAGTTTGGGTGCGGAAAACGCTAAGTTATTAAGTGAGATTAGTATCGCATTGTGTGATATAAAGAAGGAGGAGGCGTGTCCCGAGATCGTCTGACCATCTGCTTCCTGGCCCATTTAAAGGAATTAATGGAAGTTTCTGCCACGTGGTAACTGGTGGATGTCGTCTCAGGTTGGGTACAACCTGCCAGCCGCTCGAACCTAACCCAGAGGTCCTGTAGAAAAAGATAATCTGTGTTCCGATCGACTAAGAGAGCAAACAGTCGAGGTGCTTCCTTGCCCACTGCTTCAGGAGGTTTCTCTCAGCAACCAACATTTATTAGTGATTGAAATGTTTATTGAAAATAATAGAGTAAGTAAAAGAGGGATCATACAGAATGTAGACTCAAGTTAAAATTCATTCAACCACAAAACTTTTTCAATTTTTGCATGGGACTGTTGGGCTGAGAAAATATCTAAAATAACACCTACTTTTGTTGTACATTTTTCCGGGATTATGAAATATCGCAGGAGTACGTGGTATTTTTTATTTTGTAGTTCAAATATATTTCTATGCTTCTATAGAAAGATATTATAAATAATCCTATTGATTAATTTATTAAGTTGATGCAAAATTTTGCATTTCTTAGTTGTGAGTGGACTCAAATTTTTTTCTATACAAACAATGAACTTTAGCTCAAATAAAGGTACGTATTTTTTTCAAATTAAAATACCACATAGAACTTACGCAATTTTGTGCCAAAGTTTGTTTAAATTAGTTCAGCGATGTCCTGCAAGGAACTCTGCTATCGCTTACGTACCTGCCTACCCCCTCCACAAAACCCAACCCTTAGATATTTGTCAACAATATCTTTAGGCAATGTCGGGTGATAGTTACCAGGAACGGCTAACACCCTCTTCATCCCCCTCCCCCCCCCCAACCATATACCCATTCACGGTAGGTCTTGGCAATGTAAAGAGAATAGAAGGTAGCGCCAGTTGGAGAAATACATCTGATTGGTTGAGGGTGTGACGTCACCCAGTACACTAGCCAACGATTAAAGCCTGATTCATTCCAATAAATTTAGTGTTCTGACGCTCACTTTGTATTAATTTTCAGTGAATTACAGAAAATGACACGTGAGAACATGGCTTAACATTCACAAAGCTTTATGGAAGACAAATTAAGTCCTTTCTAAATAATTATTTTTAGAAATCATAATATAACGTTTGGGAACATTACACATATTAATGCATATTTAAAATCCACACCAATAAATGAATACCAAATAAATTACACTTAACCTAGTAAAATATGTTAAAAATTACTTACACGTTTGAACTATTGTATTAGCACTGGCAACATTCGATGTGTTTTGAAGTTCTTAACATTTTAGTTAACTTTAGCACCACAAATATATAACATAAACGAAGATTGAAATAAATTCTATCAACCCTTATTATTAAATCATACGCAACTATTCAACAAATGTTTGTTGAAGTTTAATATAAAAATGTAAAAATTATAATAGTCATATTCGAGCAAAATTTGTATTGAGCTCCCATGTACGGCAAATGTCTGGATCTTTAGGAAAGGAGTAGAAAGATATATTATTACTCTTGCAGTTTCATTGATTATTTACACAAAGTGCAACAGCACAGATTCACATTTCTTTTATGTCTGTTTAGAAACACATGTAATTAAAATTGAAGAACTTAGGCCTACACAAACAAATTAGCAAAAATCCTAAAATTCCGATTGTTCAACAATGACTTGTATCCTATATATTATATTATATAAAAGAAAAG
The DNA here is from genome assembly GCA_901482245.1 of Timema douglasi. NCBI lineage: Eukaryota > Metazoa > Arthropoda > Insecta > Phasmatodea > Timematidae > Timema > Timema douglasi. Next base: position 40,336 of record CABEEJ010001755.1, on the reverse strand, counting down.
CTATTATATTATAATAAACCGCTTGAGAAGAGCAATACACCTATATATTAGGCTATATTTAGTATTATAGTTACTAATATTAAATAAATGTATTAAATAAAATGTCTAAATCATTAATGAGAACATCACTACTGTAAATAAGTACCAATTGAATGACCGCAACCCAAACTAAACTATAATATCAATATGTTGTGTAATAAATAATTTTAGTGTGTTGTCAACTTTTTATAACAGGCCTACAAATATTGGGGTGAATCAAGTAAGTTGTTTTTCCTCCACATCTTACTGCTCATTTGGGTTATAAGCGTTAATTTACACTAATGGGATAGTGTTGAGAAAACTAGTATTGAGACAAAGTGTTAATGGATTTGCATAGAGGAAGAGAGAGAAACCACTCTTAGTACACCCAGCTGTAGTTTGAACCTCATTTTCTCCACGTCACTTGCAAACCTGACTAGATAAGTTTGATATTCTGTCCGCGTGCCAGCCGGCGTGGAACTGTGACGTTTATACATAAAAAATGAAAACTAAATACAAAATAAATTTATAAAATTTAAATCCAAATGTGATATTACATCAACTTGGGTTTATCATTTGTATATGCTAATTATTCAGAACAGATAATGAAACATACCTCTTTTTATTGCCACTAAACTATGTCATTGCAAGTATGGGCTGAAAACAACTTTAACTACAGTCCTAGTTTCAATAGAAAGGGCCTACCTTACCTGACAACTAGAAACTATACTAGATCTATCTACTTCCCCTGTATTGATAGGTCAAGCCGCATGATCTACAGCTGTCACTATGGATATATCATCCAATAACTATAAAATAACACTAAAAATATAGTAAAATAGCAAAAAAATGTATTTTATAACTAGAAGGCCCTTTATATGACAGTTGGACTGTAGATGGAAAGTCATAAGAAGACAGTTTTAAAATATTTATTATTATTATTATTATTATTATTAGCACTGTGTCTTACTATCTGTTCGGGTTATACACACGTACGCTAATGTGTAATGAAATGGAGGACCTACAGTTTAACGTGGAATCCGAACCACGGGGGAGGTCTGGCATTCCCCACATTCACAAGATGTCTTGTCAGAGGTGAAGGAAGGGTTTAGGAATCAGATAAATTCTGTGCCGGGACCGAGGATTGAACCCCGGCCGCCAGCACAGAAGTCTGACACCTTACCCCTAGACCGCCAGGTCACCTTTTAAAAGATATAAAATATAGGATGGACAACATTATCAAAAATACATTTACTTTTCTTTCAACAGCTGTTGAGATTAAGACTATGTCAAAGTAACAACTGCAGAACACTTTAGGCGGCAGTTGACACAATATGGTTCTTCCTATTACAATCTGACTATATATAGCGGTCAACAGATATATGTGAGGCCTACCCATCCTCTTCTGGAAGCAAAGTAAATTGTCTAGTTCCCGACTCAAAAGGCGGTAGAGGTTAATACAGTATGATTTTGGTAGGAAGAACAGTAAAAGTTAGTTACTAAAGCTACTAAATCAATTTTAATATATTCATTCACCAAGTCATGCTATCTTCACCTGTCACCTTTAATAGATATTATCAAAACCCATAGAATGACTCAAATAATATAGTAAAATGTTATTAATGTTGACCATAAGGAAATATGTTTGAATTTTCTAAACTGTTTTCCTAACCAAAATCAGCGTATACTTACTCTCCATAACATCTAAAAGATTGAACTGGGAAGAAGGGAATAAAAATATGAAAACCTGAAACAAAGGTTTGTGAACGTTTGTTTTCTGCATCCTAAATGTTTTGAAGAATGTTTAGATTTATTTTATTCAACTCTAATAGGTGGGCAATCTATAAAAGGCTTCAATCTAGTCTTGTCCTGTTTGCCAGTGACGAAGAGTTCGGTATTTGAATCCAGGCAGTTTATATGTAGATGCTTTATTCTTAAATAGCCTTTCACTATTTATCACCTAAATGCGCATGAACTGCATATTAATAAATTCTACCTTCCTTAACCCGACCTACTTAGAAAATATATCCAGATAGTTTTGACGGTTAAAATGTAGGTCACGTAAAATAGCATGGAAAAGTGGCCGAGTGGTCTAAGAACTAAGCCCTAAATGATAATCTTCCATGGAATCTAATATTAAAAAAAAAATATTCAAATATGAGGAGGCAAGTTTCTGCAAAACAAAATATGTTGTTGATTTTTCTAGGACATGAATATTATGATTTCTTTAGTAGATCATATTGTTTACATTAAAAATATAAATAAAATTTTAAATAATATAATGCAATTTAAAATTCAAAAGAGTTGAATCTTTATCTTGTAGCTACAATTTTAATATACTAGCTACCAAAACTTTTTAATGAAACAAAATTGTGTAGAAATTATTAAAAAAATTGGATGGGATTGTCAAAGCTAGAAATATAAAATTTATACTACTTTATTAATTTGAAACAACCACTGTCACATGCTAGTAGATTAAAATGGTTGTTGAAAAGGTTACTGTAGGAGAGGTGCGTGAGCTAGGCTAGGCTCAGGCCGCCCCCATCAGTTCTTGACTTTCAAGGAATCTAGAGATTAACTGGCTGACAGCATTCTAACAGCAGTGTCCACTTAACCTCTTCCCCTTTGTACTTTTTTTTTTTCAAAGCATTGTTTCGAAATAACAATACCTACTCACTGGTGAAACTAGCGACACCTGTTGGTGAGCATAGCAACTATGACTCACCCCAACCCTCATTCTCCGCTCCCAAAACTGAAAAGGAGGCTCACTATAGCACACACTTAAGATGCTGTTTTTCTTTTTTGACTTAAGTTTACGTCAACCGTTTTCTTCTTTTCAAGCACTTCTTTTCTTATTCCTGACAGCATGAATCATATTTTTTTAAAGTGTCATATTTAGAAGTCCCTCGGCTGCAATAAGGCTGTCCTCATGTAAGTTTTTAACCAGACATCCTTTATTCATAGAAAAACTTTTCTCAACGGCTGCATTGATATGGAAGAGAACAATAATGTTTTTAGTGAGATATTGGTTTAAATTAGGAGGGATAGCCAGCACACTTACCTAGGTGATACTGGAGTAGAAATTGTTTAGATATGTTGAAATGTTTCTTTAAATCAACAGCTAACAATTTTTGGGGAGTATTTGTTGAATTCGCTACATAACATTTTAAATTCTGTTAATCAAGTGCTCAAGTAGTTTATTTAAATCTGCAAACATAAATGGAAATAGAGGTTGATTGCTCTGATATTCAGTGAGAAATTGCTCTAACTCAAGTGAAAGTGACAGCATGAATCCCAACTTAGATGTCAGATGTTCATCCTTCACAAGATTGCTTAATGTTTGAAAATTATCAGATTTTGGAGGATGCTTGTTAGAATAAAAATACTGTTTTAAATACGACAGCATTGACATTGCTTTCTCTAACACCATTGAGTTTTATACCCATCTAAGAGAAAAAAAACTTCATCGGGAAAAGAGATGATCCTGTTATTCTTTGATAGTCTGCACATCTTGTTGAAAAATCTTTAAATAAATAATATAATGAGCGCAAAAACTGGTTAAGAGTCCAACTAGAATTAGCATGTTGTTTTGTAAGCACCATAGACAATGTATTCAGAACCAGTTCCAAATTCTCAGGATCTTGTGGAGAATCTTCCTTCAAGTAACTTTTGAGATCACTTAGAAATTTTAGGTTCATATTTGGTCCATTCATGGAAACTTGAAGCATTTTTTAAAGATCCAAGCCCTTGTCTTTTATTCAGATATAAAGTTTATTAATATATCTTGAGCTGTTGCATGACCTAAAATGCAAGATGTTAAATATCTTGTATGAATTTCATTTTCACTTCAGAAGCGATCAACAAAGTCCATCTGGGTCTACTGATCCACAGTATTTATGCTCTAATCGAATGAATACAATAAAATAAGCATTGCTCAACCATACTCACAAGCTCCCTTTTGAAAAAAGGACCTAGTCCATATACAATGACATCCAATTTTATCTTCATGCATTTGGAATTTCTGGGTATTAACACTATTGGAAAACATTACTTTAAAAATATCACTACAAGCAGAAGAACGTGTCATTACTTGATTAATAGCCCACAATATTTCAGCACGAGAAACTTCATCTTTGACAAAGAAGCGCTGAATAGAACTAGGTCTAGTTTCAGGTTTCAAAACTACTTCATGGTCATTAGCACTAAAATGTACATCTTTATGTATACTCCATTCATGACAGGAATTGCTCTCTGAAAGGTCTTTTTACCTACCAATATCCTACTATATAATAAATTTCTGGCAGGGAAAAAGGCCTTTCTGAAAACAATTCCTATGGTGAACAGCCTTTAGGTCTACAGATGACACTGCATTTTTGGTCCTCGAGACCAAGTCAATTTTTTTTTTCTGCTCCCACTAGCAGCTTTCACTGTCAACATGCTTCTTTCTCTTGGCATGAGATCGGATTGAAGATATTCCCATGTTACTTATATTAGTTAGGTTTACACAAAGAACAATGGCCTTTACTTTTATCCCAAACCACTTTTTGTAACCACAGCCAAACTTTAAACACTTTACTGTCCAACCAATCATATTTAAAAGAGGTTTTTCCTCTGAGTTTACTAATTTCTTCTTAAACACAAAGGTCACAAGATAAATAAGTGGGATCTGCAGAATACTCCCACCAGGCCAAGCTTAGGAACAATAGTTTTTCTTTTGGGTGGATAGAGGGGGAAGGAGGAGCAA
>CABEEJ010001755.1:10786-35568 GCA_901482245.1 Timema douglasi | reverse complement strand
GGGGGTGAAGTGAAGAACACAATTAATAGTGTACTCTGCCATTGGAATGCCAAGTTCAGGCAGGTATACCAATAGTTTGAAGTGGTGTTTAAACTTGAGCAGTTACTAGTAACTCATCACTCATAATCGTTACTGCTGGAAAAAAAGTTTAGGAGGGAGGTTGGCCTCTAGTGTAGTCAAAACAGTTATGTGTTTCTTTCTTTAGTATGTAAAGGGTAGGAGGTAGCAGAGAATATATAGTGGAATGAGGGCAGCATGAAGAGGTATTCTACAGATGTGTAAGACCACCTACTATGTAAAAGAGAAGTACCCCTAAAGTGTAAGGAAGTGTTTGCTGTATGGTTACATATGCAGCGGAAACTTGGACTTTGGAAAAAGGAGAAACGAGGAAAGTGGAGGCCATAGGAATGAAGATGTATGGTCAAGAGTTGGGGTACATGATATAGAAGAGGAAGCAAATACTGGGATGATATGGGCATGTAATTAGGATGGAAGGGGAGAGGATTCCAAGAAGATTAATGGATATGAAGTATGTAGGAAAAATACCACAAGGGAGACCAAGGAAGAGATGGCAGCCAAGTGTGCAAGTGAGAAGTGGAAGAGAGTACAGGAGGAAGAATGGTGGAAGGACAGAGGGAGATGGAGGCATTTTACTAAACGGACTCGGCTACATGCTGGAAACAAATCATGATTACTTATTTACCAACGTGACCTAAGTCGTGTTTTATTAACATTACAAAATGTAAATTTATGACCGATAGACATGCTGAAAGAACAGAAAACTTTCATTAGATTAAAAAATTACAGTTTTACATAAAATGTAGTAGGGCATGGCGGTAAGTTGCAGTTGCATAACAAAGTATGTTAAATAACTCATCACCTACTGTAAACTATATACAAGCCTTTGTAAAGAAATAAACTAGACTAAATGCACATTATTGTTATTATGACAATACAAAATTTTACAGCATGGATGTGAAACGTTTAAACATTACGCAAGCCTAATTTTAAAATACGACAAAATTAAAAATTAAACTTTTTAAACATTAGAAGTGTTTATAAAGTCTTATTTTGATTTATTAAAAGCAGGAATGCCCTCTGAATGGATTACCAAACTAGTGGTGAAATTTAATGTTGGCACCATTGTTTAGGTAGATTTGTGGACTAGCATTACCAACAAAACCATTCAACATTTACCAACTCTCTAATCTTTTAGTTTCTCATGTTTTTATAAAACATGTAATGATTATTTATGTATCACCAATAATTGTAATGCACATAGTTCAGACAAGACCCGATTAATACTTTTGGGAGCCTTGTGCCAATGACAACTTGGAGCCCTTAGAAGTTAGTTCCCAATGAATGATTATGAATCTCACAGTCAATAGAACATGCATGGATAATTTTATTTAAAGACAAGCTTTTTTTTGCAAACATTTAGCAATCATGGAGTTTTGTTATCAACATAAATATTAATACTATAGTAACTCAAACTTTACAGTTTATGATATATTGAGTGAATTATATACTATTCAAATGTAAATACATTTAATGTAGTCCGCTGTCTGCAGATAAAATAATTATACTATATTAATACTATGTTATCAAACTTTTTTTGCATTTTTCTCGCTTCACATTTAGTTAATTCTTAAGATATTAATAATTTTATTATTTTACCTCAGAAACTATTATAAATAGAAAATATTTTTCTGTCTAAAGTCAACTGTATCGCCTGCAGATAATATGAAGTATTTCCAGTTTTCCAAAAACAAGATTGTGTTAGACTCGCGTTTTACCAGGCTACCAGCACCTTTCCTTTGATCAGGGAATTTCGAGATTAGTTTGGGATTAATTTTATGAAAAAACAAAAATATATATTATATCAAAATAAATATGACAATTCAAAGTGATTTATTTGCTAATCAAGCGGGGACTGTTAGCCTTGGGAGCCCCTGTGCGTGGCACATGGCTTAATCCAGGCCTAAGTTCAAAATGACAAAAAATTCCCTGCCAGTGTAGTTTTGTACTTCCATTAAAAGAAAAATGGTTTCCATTTAAACAAAATGTGCGCATGTGCGAGATTATTATGTCAGATGTTTTATTTTATGATTATTAGATTTGTTAACTGTGAGCGTTTTTATTTCTAATAATGTGCATCTGGATAGATTGGAATAAGACCTACAGTAAAAATACATATTCTCATTAGTTATTTTAGGAGCGTTGGTTACCCTGTTTATTGTAGACTCAAAATAGAAGTTGTGTTTATATATGTGGGAATAGATTATTAAATTGATATTTAATGTTTATGACTTAAGATTTTAAAAATACCCCCACATTTTGAATAATTGGAGTTTCAAACACCTATTATCGGAATCGCCAACTGTTGTCATTCGAATGAGCATCATAGCCTTTGCCATTATTATCAGTTATATAAATATGCACAGTATATATTTTTAAATCTAGTACTAAACGATAGAATTTTAAGTAAAAGCCATTGTAACTAGATAAAAATAAGTTCATTTTAACTAGTTAAACTTTACCATTAGATGAGATAAATTAATCGATTGGGTTTGCATATCATTGTTGGACCAATGAATTTAGAAGCTGTGGATGAATGCATAAAGAAATAAACTAAAAATATTGTACAAGTAGCAGAAAACGACCAAATATGTGACTAGAAACACCAGCAGCAACGAAAAGAATGTGTGCAGATGAAATCAGAAGTGTTCAAGGAAGTTTACTAATAAAGATAACTCTTACTTGAGTGCATGTGCATTAAAAGATTCAAAAAGCAAATTTGCATTTAAATTTATTTAAAGGTCAATTAAGCTGTGGTTACGAAAAATGTTTATGTGGTTATAGCTAACTACAGGGATAATTTTATAATAAAGGATAGTGATAAAACTAAAGAAAAAGGAAAAATAAACTATTAAGAGTAAATTTTATGAAGAAAGCCCACCTAGGGAAAGAGGAAAAATGTGGGAAGAGTCCAATGCACAAAGGTGACTTCTTCCTTTCTTCGGTCTTCTATAGTAGAAGTAGTCACACACACATTTTAACACAAATATAATATTTCGGCATTGTTGCCTTTATCAAACACAAAGAAGAAGAAAGTACTATGTGTTTAATAAAGGCAACAATGCCGAAATATTATAATTGTGTTAAAATGTGTTTGTGACTACTTCTACTATAGAAGACAGAAGAAAGGAAGATTTCACCTTTGTGCATTGGACTCTTCCCATATTTTTCCTCTTTCCCTAGGTGGGCTTTCTTCATCAAATTTACTCTTAATAGTTTATTTTTCCTTTTTCTTTAGTTTTATCACTTTCCTTTATTATAAAATTATCTAGCCATTGGGCCACCTCATTTTTAAACATAACTACAGGGATAGTAATTGCTGCCATGGGACAAAGAGGCAATGGTTGCATCTTAAATAAAATTGATCGTCACCGCCCAAACCCTAGACCTAAGTTTCATTCTATCGAAACTCATCAGGGAGGCGTGTGAAACGCGCACTGCAACTTTCTAAAAGAGGAAACAAAAGAAAACACAAAAGAGAGAAAACAGAAAAATTGTAAAGAATGATACGACATATTAATAGGAACATGTAAAAGGACATTGGATGCGAATATATAATGTATCTCTATGAGGAGATACATTTACCTCATAAAGCGAAAAGGGGTATTATATTTGGAAGAAGGTATAGGAAAGGTGGATTGAAACACACAAAACGGACCAACACAATATGGCTTTTACATGCTGCCATGGCAGCAGTGTAAAGTGTGACCTGTGTTGTTCTTTACATTGTAAAAGCCATATTGTGTTCGTCCCTTTCATGTTTGTATCCACCTTTCCTATAGCTTCTTCCAAATATAATACAATTACCTCATAAAGAGAAAAGAGGTTTTCCTTATAGATATACAGGGATACTAATAAATTTCTGCCAATACACTATACAAAATTTGTATGGATCATTACTTTAGTGTCACCCTGTATGGTGTGTAACCCCTCAATTTGATCTAGATTGAACATACAACTCTATCATCTCCATCAAGCCATAATCGAGGAAGTGTTCAGTCCTCTTGATTAAGGAACAATCTTGTGTGTTCTGAAAATTATACATAATGATTTTGAATGGTTGGATTTTCATTTTTCAGTTGTGTTTGTAGTTTGCCTTGACCAATTATTGTTCTTCCAGATTTAATTTAATACATAAGCTTAGGTTTAGGTTAAATTAATTAAATACACAATTAAATATAAGTTAAGGAAATTACATTTGATGGTCAATTAAACTGAACTGATCAAAAGTGGTGTTGTGCCCAGAAAACTGAAAGTGGTTATCTTAAGATTACACTATAATGACCCGCCTCGATGGCGTAGTTGGATAAAGCGCTTGTCGTGTTGAGCTCGACTGCTGAGGACAGCGAGATCGAGGTTTGAATCCCTGTCGGGTGAACTTTTTTCTTCTTCTAAATGGTTTTCCACTCTCCCTCCACGCAAATGCGGGTTCACTTCCTCTAATTCAACCTTCCCAATTCCTAATCCATTAGAGTAATTAGTACTTAAAAGTGTATAACCCGAATGGGTAGCAAGACGCGGTGCTAAATATACTCTATAATGGTATCAAACATTAAGAGAATAGAAGGTCAAGGCCTACACACTTAAAAAAACAATAGTTTAACTTTGAGACATACAGATTTATTTTATGTGTGTAGGCCTTGCCCTTCTATTCTCCCTTCAATATTCAATTTGATATGGCTGTTTTTATAGTGCCATTATTGCTATCTTTATATTTGCATTAAGAAGGGATGGACGAGAGTGAAATTTTAATATCGAGAGTGGAACGGGAAATTATAAAAATGATGCTTCATATTAATTCTAGATTAAAATTATATATTGTTTTTATACTAATATGGTAATATTTGTTAAAACTTTGAAATTATTAAATATAATACAAATAATATATCATAACATAATATAGGAGTGAGTGAATAACATTTTTATTGAAACAAATAGTAAAATTTTAACAAATATTGAATATAATAAATCAAATAATTTATTTTTAATATGGTTTTTTGTATTTAACTACCCATTGGAAGAGTGGAAAAAATAAAAACACTATTCTTTTACCCTTCTTAAATGTCCCATGAAATCTTAAATGTTATTTATTTTAACACCACGACACGACACAAAACGAATTTGCGACCGTTAGCAGAGAGACGCTAGACTCTGCATCAAAAGTTATTATGGCCGACCACTTTGCAAAAGAAAAGTCCTTGCGAGCACAAATATTTTCCTAGTAGTGTGACGCTAAGTTGCACAGACATTTTACTTGTCCTTTGGTTTACGTTATGAGGTTATGTTTGCTAGTTTTTGTAATTTATTAGGTGTTTTGTGTTACATTATTTGAATTTGCCATCAAATTAGCCAAATATAATAATCCCAAAACGTTTGTGTTTTTTTTCACATAATCTAACTTTATTTAGGCCCATATCATAATGTAGGACAAGAGTAGGGATAGTACGCTTATACTGAATGCTAAAATAATATTTTCTTTGAAACATAACACTATCAAATTGCATTATTATTCACCATCAACACGCTGATCATTCTGTTGATAAGATAATAAAAAGGTAGGGTTAATCTGTTTAAGAAGCCTCAAAAAACTTTAATAATGTATATCTAATTAAACTGAATCGTACATACAGTAGTAGTTACTCTCCACATAAATATGAGTTGTAGGCCTATGAAATATTGCAGCAGACTGGAAACAACCAAAATAAGCCCTAGCTTAATGTTTACATGTGGTTTGGCTTAGGCCCAGGTTTTTTAATCATAAAATATTTACTAAATTTATCCGAAATCCTTAATTAGTAATTAGACATAGTTATACTGAAGTGAATAAATTGCAAAACAACTCATTATAAAGAAATATATTCTTTTATTCTTAATCACTTAACTAAAGTCTCAAGAATTCCCTTTAAATAAAGAATGCATTTTGTTATTATCAGCCATCCAAACCACCCTCTCGTTCACTTTGTATGTTAACTTAGTCGGACAACTGGGTATAAATGCTCATTACTTTGACATAAAGTTGTCGAAAATATTCAGTGTGAACACAATTTTTGGGAGATCTTAATTGCTTTCATTAACTTTAAATAACTAGTTTCATTTTCTAAGATCTTAACACAGCTTAATTGATTCAATCTCAAACGTGAGAACCTTTATTAACACTGTAAATTAATAAAATCTACACAAAGTCAGCCTATATATGTTCAAGTGGAGTACTGCATAGATAGGTGATTTTCTTTATCCAACATCAACTCAATCAAACAACATAAAATTTAAAACACCTTATTGTAGGCCTATATCTTTGAACGTTAATGTTGACTCAAAAAAAATCAGGAATGGTTTTAAAATAGGCCTACTAAGAAAGTCAAAATACAAAATATTAATTTACTTTTTGATAAGTATTGTTTTCAAGACAAAGTTTTACAAGGCATATATTTTTTAAGTTATAAATTAAAGTTATTTTAAATTAAAATAGGCCTAAATATAAGGCGAAGTCTACATTATAAAGGGCTGAAATTATTTTAAATTAATGGAATAAAAAACATGTTCCAGTATCTACATGAATATATGAAGAATAAAGCATTGTCGTAAAGCATACATCTTACAAAAAACATGGTTTCTTTATTGGCCAACTTCTCATACTAATTTATTCATTTCCCCGTGTGAAACTATTTTAATGCATAGCTCAAATGCTTTTTTGACTACAATATGTTATGTGTATAGAATAATGTCGGCCTAGTATTTTTTCATTTCAAATCATAAGCAAACAAAATTATGCGAGAGATTTATTAAATTAAGCTAGGTTAAATCTTTCTTGCAAATAATGTGACTTGTGATCAGCTGTTTGGGAAAATAGAAATAAATGGATTATGTTCAGTCATGAATATCAGCATTCTTAAAATAAATGTACCTAATTTCTAGCCTCTAACTACTTAAAAGGTAATAATCTTTGGAAAAGTGCTAACTGTTGACGCAAACTGATTTTATTCTTTGTGTTAACGCTAGAAGCAAAGTATTAGCTAAAACTAGCGGACAATACAAAGTGTGGTGGTCATAATAACCCAAACGCTATCTTTTCCTTTAAAGTGAAGCTAACTAGGTAGCAACTAACTTTGCGTCGAATGTTCATTATAGCCCTGCTGGAAGGCTATCTAGGTTTGAAACACATATTCTTTAGTTCCAAAACCCCTTAGATAATCTAGGTTTTAAACCTCTTGAAACTTCTCTGCTTAAAGTCCCCTTAATGTTCTTTAAAATTGGCACCCCTTAAAGTTTGTTTAACAACCCTGTAATCTTTACTCTATTTGGTTGCTTGCTCATAAATAGTTGACCTTGGCACTACTTCCTCCTCTTTCACTTCTTTGCCCCACAAGATGGTAGAGAATAATAGGTATATCTTTGTCCTCTAAATCTTTCAAGCCTCTCAGATAGACAGAGCATTGACTCCCCAAGTTTCCCAACTACAGTAGCCCCATGGCTTCTTTGGTGCCGACTGACAGCTCACAGCTGACTTCTGACAGTCGACATTAAGGTATATACTTAAATTTTGACCGTCAGAAGTGACAGCTGCTAAACACATGTTTTTGCAGATCATATGGTTCGGCGTAGGGATACATAATTTGGACTGGTAACTTTTCAAAGCTTTTAGCTGTCAGCCAACACCAAAGAAGCCGTGGGGCCACTGTAGTTTGTCTCACCACAGAGAGTAAAATAAACTCCCCCCAAAGTTTGCTACAGAACAAAGAAGAATACAGTCTGCAATAGAGATTGAGTCAGTAGTACCTAATGTAACGGAACAATAAGCGGACTTTATTGAGGGTTCGGAATCCCGTCAACCCCTAGTATCAAGCAATTTAGCTAAATATATCAAAATTTCTTCGCCAATGACAAAAATTGCCCAGCTTTTCCTTGACCAACAAAACTTTTACAATCAAACACATCATGAAAGTGGTACCAAAGTAAAAAAAGCTCTTGGCAATGGAAACATTAATGAACAAAAAGGGTTTCTTTAAAACAAAATGGTTTGCTTATAGTAGGCATACTTTAGCGTCTAGTTCATGTGTAACTAAATTAATTTTTTACAAACAAAATTAGTTGGTCCCACAAATGTATTTAAAAATGGGATTTACAGTACAGGGTTGAAATTCCCCCACCCTCATCAAATAGTTCACGTTAAGATTTTTGAGTTCATTTGATTTAAGAGGACAACAAACTCTAGACAGTGAAAATGCGACTCACCATGAACATAAACTCATAAATATAACTTAATATTAATACTATATCGAAACTGAATAGTATGCAATGTGATGTTACATAATAGGAAAGGAAGCCAATCTTAAAGTAAAGTGCTTTTATTAAACATTTTCAAATATGTAGTGAAGTTATTTTTCTGTTTGTGTTTTTAAGTAGAGATGGGCCACTCGAATCTTCGAATTCACCGAATCCTGACATGTATTCGAGATTCAAGGATTTGGTGTTTTACTGGATTTGATGATCGAATCTATCACCTCATAAACTAAGCATAATATGTTGAATTCAAAAATTACTTTGATAGGCCTACTTGAAAAGCACCACTTAATCTGTAATATTAATTTTTTTCGGATAAAAGAGATTAACATGAATAAAATCTTCTTTAAAAAATAAATTGTTAGGTGTGGAAAATCTTACGTGCCTAGTACCCTACCCTCCCAACCATATGGACTACAGTTTCGGCACATGGTCACTTCTAAAACTTTCACCTCACGAACAATCTTGTAAATTGAATAAACACATCAAAACTCTTCAAAAACTGAAAATCAAAACTAGAATTACAAATAAACTCGAAATAAATTAAACAACTTACAGCTTTTTTTTCAACAGAAATAAGAACACAATATGGATGATACACAGCCGCTATTACACATGATATAAAGTCAGTCGCCATGACTTATATCATGTTTACTCCCCTGAGGGATGATTAAAATAAAGATACTGTTAAATCTTACTACCCAACTGATTTTAATTATCTACAACTATGTAAAGAACCCCAATTTATTGCATACAATCCTTAAGTTAGACAATTTGTTGGGTTTCATGAAAAATAAATACTGTCAACAGTCAGACAGCGATAAAACTGTATTTATCCCTACCGGTCCACGTATCGTATATAGATTGTTTGTTTAAAATAGATTCAGGTAATCTGATCACTTAGTAAGTGCTCTCGAGTTTTAGGAATCTAATAACAACTAGCTAATCCATTATTTATTTTTAAATTGGTTTTAACTTAAGTTATTATTTAAAAAAAATATGTTATAATTGTGGAAATATTCGAACGTAGTCCTGCCTTATAAAATGGGAATGAACATATTGTAGTTGAAAATATGTTCGTGTTTTAAATGGAATGTATTCTCAGAAATCGATATATCGCAAGTATCGAATATATTTGTTTTCTATGCAAAAATAGATAATGTATATAAAAGAAAATAATAAAACATACTGAAGCATTATTGAGATCACCATTTCCAATGTGTGTTTAGTTGTTAAGCATATTGTTTTTGTCTTTATTAAAAATATCGGTTTGTATTTTTATTTTTGCAATCTTAATACAATAAAATATCCTTTAATGATGATTAAAGTTGATCAAAGAATATCTAGGGCTAATCTGTTTATTTCACATGTTTTTTAGACACTTAACCCATTCTAACAACACTTTTAAAAATAACTAAAAGACACTCAAATTTTGATTGATTTGATTTTTAAACAATAATATGAGTCTAGATTGTTTAATTTGGCTGGATTTTAACCTGTATTTTGCGAGGGAGAGTTGGGGCTGATTAAAATTAAAAGCATGATTGAAATAAACCTTAATTCACAGTTTAGGCCTAAGTTGTGTAATGTAGGTCTATTTGTAAATCAATAAAATTTATAGCGAGTTGCTATGATTCGGATCCAAAAATAAAATGTAGATTCGGATTCAAGAAATAGTGGAGTCGACCCATCTCTATTTTTAAGTCTTTCTTACTATGAATTACATTTGCATCCCATGTCCATTTCCTGTATATGTTCCTATCTAAGTGTCTTAACATTGTTTAGCAACTTTCTTTTTCTACGGTTTGTGATTTTTGATTTTCCTCTTTTAGTAAGAGGTGTTTCACATTCCCTCATGAATGATAGAATAAAATCTAGGTCGAGGGATTGGGCAGTAATGATAATTCTACTTCAAGTGGCAGCCATTACCTCTTTGGCCAATAGCAGCAATGTAAAGTATGAACTGTGTTCTATTTAATTGTTAAGTTCGTATTGTGTTGGTTGCCTTTAATGTTTTTCTATCCATCTTTCCTGTAGTTTCTCCCAAATACATATTACTATGAAAACAGGAACAATTCTAAAAATTTAAAATATTGTTAGTTATGAAACTTATATAAGATGGAAGTGTCAAGAAGTTTATTTGTTTCTATCAAATCCAACCCTTACTCTCTTTACAACTTAGATGCCTTCCTCATCATATTACATAATTTTAAAGTGTCTACACATTATTTTCATACATTTCTAAATAAATAAGCATTATATTTGGAAGAAGCTATAGGAAAGGTGGATAGAAACATATAAAAGGGGGACAAACACAATATGGCCTTTACAATGAAAAGAATCAAATTTTGATTGATTTGATTTTTAAACAATAATATGAGTCTAGATTGTTTAATTTGGCTGGATTTTAACCTGTATTTTGCGAGGGAGAGTTGGGGCTGATTAAAATTAAAAGCATGATTGAAATAAACCTTAATTCACAGTTTAGGCCTAAGTTGTGTAATGTAGGTCTATTTGTAAATCAATAAAATTTATAGCGAGTTGCTATGATTCGGATCCAAAAATAAAATGTAGATTCGGATTCAAGAAATAGTGGAGTCGACCCATCTCTATTTTTAAGTCTTTCTTACTATGAATTACATTTGCATCCCATGTCCATTTCCTGTATATGTTCCTATCTAAGTGTCTTAACATTGTTTAGCAACTTTCTTTTTCTACGGTTTGTGATTTTTGATTTTCCTCTTTTAGTAAGAGGTGTTTCACATTCCCTCATGAATGATAGAATAAAATCTAGGTCGAGGGATTGGGCAGTAATGATAATTCTACTTCAAGTGGCAGCCATTACCTCTTTGGCCAATAGCAGCAATGTAAAGTATGAACTGTGTTCTATTTAATTGTTAAGTTCGTATTGTGTTGGTTGCCTTTAATGTTTTTCTATCCATCTTTCCTGTAGTTTCTCCCAAATACATATTACTATGAAAACAGGAACAATTCTAAAAATTTAAAATATTGTTAGTTATGAAACTTATATAAGATGGAAGTGTCAAGAAGTTTATTTGTTTCTATCAAATCCAACCCTTACTCTCTTTACAACTTAGATGCCTTCCTCATCATATTACATAATTTTAAAGTGTCTACACATTATTTTCATACATTTCTAAATAAATAAGCATTATATTTGGAAGAAGCTATAGGAAAGGTGGATAGAAACATATAAAAGGGGGACAAACACAATATGGCCTTTACAATGAAAAGAAGAACACAGTTCACACTTTACACTGCTGCCAATGGACAAAGAGGTAATGGTTGCCCCTTAAGAAAATTGATCGTTACCGCCCAATCCCCCGACCTAGGTTTCATTCTATCATAACTCATCAGGGAGGAGTGTTAAACGCGGAACGCAACTTCTTAAAAGAGAAAACCAAAAAATAAAAGGGGAGAAAAAGGAAAATTGTTTCTATCCACCTTTCCTATACCTTCTTCCAAATATAATACTATTACCTCATAAAGCGAAAAGAGGTTTTCCTTAGAGAGTAAATAAATAATCAATAATTTATTGGATATTCAAATACAAGAGTTTACAAAATAGGTATATTAATTTAAAAAAGAGCCAACTAAGAGTACTACTAACTTTGTAAAATGTTGCTTTCGTAAAGAAATTATCTGTATAAGATTTATATATGTTTCAACACCGAAATGGTAGCATTAAACATATATAAAACAAAGCTCTTTCAAACAATGGTCATGTAACAATTATAGTTTTATTTCTTTACAAAAGGACACACTAAGATTTCTGGCCATTAAAATTATTATGAAATAATTTACAATTAACAAACCTGTTCGTTTTAAGTTTTATTCAAATTAAGCTATTTTTTTTACAAATGTTAGCTATAAAAAAAGAGTGATTGTTTATAATTAATTCTACAAACGTATCAAAGGGGTAGCAGATATATTGATATAGGCCTCGACATTCATAATTCATTTTTTTTTAAATTCTCTATAACCTCTCATAAGTTTTACTTTGAATTAAACTATATTTAGTTTCACACTTGATATAATTATATACAACATTTTCCTTGGACAGCAGTCTGCTTGTCACGGAGAATAAATAGTACAAAGCCAAACAAGATTAACACATAATAAAAAAATTTAGTGGAAAATTGTCTTCAAAGTAACTTCGTCAAGGAATGAATGATTAATTTTACTTCCTTAACAAAAATAAGGTACAATTAAAAATACAAATGTATTTGGAAAATATAAAATTACGTGGATTATTTTAGTTTGTAGAATTTTTTTGTCTTAGTTTTTTTGGTGATGCATGCAAAATGATACATTACTATTACAACCATAGGGAAAGCATTGTAAATGGGGAGGGAGGGTTAGTTGTGTCTCTGAGCTACCGGCCGTTTCATCTTCTGACTCATCACCTCTTCGGCAGCCAAGTGTTCTCTGAACACTTGGACTTTGTTTAGTACATCTTCCAAAGCAGCGATCTGGCCAGTGAGACGTTGCATTAACTGTTTGGAAAAGGCTGAAAGAATAACACCAAGGAAAGTTTATTATCATCATCTAAAGACTAAATTACAGAGACAGAGAGAATGTTATTACTACTAAATATTTGCATGGGAACAAGTAGGCGTGTGTGAAATCATCTTTTTCAATTCGAATCTTGAATCGAATATATGAAATATTATCAAAGCCGAATCGAAGTTGAAATAATTTGGGATAGTTTTGTGCTTGCAAAAAATTATATTGTTATTTGAATGGCAGTAATTGAATATAAACCTAGTATTCTATATGCCAATATTTTTTTATCAGCAAAGCTTTAAATCTGATATTTGTTTCGAAGCCAATAAGAAGTTTGAACCCCCCCGCCTCTCCCTTCAAGAACGCGTATACTGTTATATTAGCTCCCTCAAAATGGGGCAGAGGTGTGCGAAGCTTCAACGCTTCGACTTGGTTTTGAAACAAACATCAGCTTCACCTTTGCTTTAATTTTTTTTAAGGCTTTGAAGCTTCACCAATAAACATATTGACTCAATTTATGTTCAATTATAGCCATTCTGAGTTGTTTAGTACATTACAAATTAATATTTATCTGGAAAAAACCTGAAGTAAATAAATTATAAGTTGTGATAGTCGTTAGATTTGTCAGATTAACACTAACTATTATAAACATTTGTATAATAAAACATTTTCCAAGTAATTTTAGTGCATAAGGTAATTAAATAATCACAATATATTTTTCCAAAAGTAAAACCAACAAAAAATATTCCGACTCGGCTTTGAATTGAAAAAGTGGACTTTCCACACACCTAGAAATGTGTTTTAAGCAGATTACATAAATAATAAACCAAGAGAATAATGGAGATTTATGTAGGAAAAAGACCACAAGGGAGATCAAGAGATGGAAGCAGCAGATAAAGTGTTCAAGTGAGAGAAGAATAGAAGAGATTAAAGGAGCGAGATGAAAGCATCTTACTAAACTGACATGGTCACAGGCTGAAGACCATTGATAACGTTTATTTACATAATTAAACCAAAAATACCTTTCAATTTAATGAATATATTTTTATATATGAAAGAGGAAAGGGAATAGGAACAGCTAAAATGAACAAAAAAAACTTTGCTTTTACTACAAGCGAAACTGTTTTAAATCAATACTTTATAAGGATCTGCGAAGCTTCGACGACTTCAAATCCAATATCAGTTTCTACTTCATTTTTTTTGTGGGGGAGGAAGAGGGGGGGGGGGGCAGTTTTGGCAATTATTACACACTAAAAATTACATTTTAACATGAAAAGAACTCTAGTATAAAAACATCAGTCTTACTCTGACCTGTAGCTGTTTTATATAAGAGTGTGTGTGTTCTATCTAAACAATTTCTACTCCAGTATCACCCAGTTAAGTGTGCTGGCTACCCCTCCTCATTTAAACCATGAAATAATTTAATCATTGAATCAATAAAGAGGTATAGAATAAAATGACTAACAATACCTTCCACACAATGAAGAAAAACATGTTACAAGACATTTCTCTCAACATGCATTAACAATCTATTTAGAAATTTAGAATGTACAGTAAAGGTCGATAAAAACTTATATAAAAGGAAGAAACCAAATATTGGTATTACGATGAAAAACACAATTCACACTGCTGCCAATGGATAAAGAGGTAATGCCTGCCTCTGGAAGAATATATATCTTTACTACCCTATTTCCCAACCTAAGTACTAAAAGAGGAAGTTGCATTGCGCATTTCACTCCCCCTTCTGATCGAGTTCCGATATAATTAAACCTAGATAGGGGGATTGGGCAGTAAAAATCGATTTTCTTCAAGAGGTAGACATTACAGCTTTGTCAAGTGGCAGCAGTGTTAAATGTGAACTGTGCTCTTTTCCTTGTTAACACTAAACTTAGATTGTTTATTCCATTTATGTTTCTATCGTCCTTTCCTGTACCTTCTTCTAAATATAATTCAATTAGCTCAAAGTGAAAACCTGTTTTACCTATTGAGACCATATACAGTATTTAGAAAGGATTATTAATAACAAATTGAGAATTTATGTCCACATATGTACACTTAGTAGAGAAAATGCAGGACCAAAGGACCTACAAATAATATTCCCAAAGCACAACAAATCATTTCTTTAACTCAAAAGAAATAAAGGTGTTTGACGAGTATTGAAAAGATATTTATTTTGTTCTTATAGCCTGAACTGTTGGCTCTACATTTTTTGTTCAAAATAAAGTTTTGCCCCATAGTCATTTCATGTTTATCAAACAGTAAATACGAAGGTTTGGAAAACTTTCTATCATCTACAGGTTTCTTTCACCCTTGTAAAAATCAAACCATGCTGTAATAATTCCAAGCATTTATTGGTCTATAAGCACAACAATAAGGAAACAGTAACAAAAGTGCACAGTGTTTAAATTAACATTTTCATAAATCTACGCAAAAAGAGTGGAAAAAAGGCATGAAAAAGTTTACAAAAATATCAAGATTAAAAAACAAACACTATAATCTCAAATTCAGTTTCTCATAATATTCATTTAAATAAATGAATTAATCACACCACCTAAAATTAAAAAAATAAACACAAATATTCAAATGTGTAAGTTTTTTTAAAGATCACATTCATTCTAATGGGCTATTTGGAATAAAGTACTGGGTGGAATCAAATTTTAAATCAGGGGGTTTAAGCCACATCTGAAAACTTTGTATCTGTAAGGTGTTGTGGTACTTGATAAGATATAGACTTCATGCTAACAAATTGCACTGTATACAGAGTCTTTATCCTTAGGTCCTTAGCACTCCATTAAAATTGACTCAACCAACTTTATTAGGCCTAGACAATACGGACTGCTAAGGAATACCAATCACAGCAAAATAAATATGTGTGCGTGCATTGAAATGACACACCACTGCTATTGAAACAAATATTAAAATGAAATGATAGGTTTAAAAACTATTTTAGAAATATTTGTTGAAAATTTAAAAACACTGGAAAGCGTGGCACCTTAAAACAGTTTTCTGAGCAATACCAACTCCTCAAGAGTAGTGTTGCTTTGATAGGTTATAAATAATACAATTAGGAAGTTTAGCCTAAGCTTCACTTGCACAATGTCCTAGACTATTTTCTTTCTAAGAGTTTAATTGGACCTGGTCTCAGATGTTTTCATTGGTCAGAATGGTCACATGATTAGGGATACAAAATGTGTAGAAGCAATTTCCATTTCTAAAACATCAAGAACTTAAATACAGATGCAAAGCTTAAGGACCGCAGACGAGGCCTTAGCCGGACAACCCGAGTGGTACTGGAATAGTATTTGTTGAAATAAATCACTTAAAAACATTAAGATAACCTTAAAGACAAGCTTTTACTACCACAAACAGCTTCTTCAGATTATGAGAATAGACTTAAAGGTTGCAGTCCAATCAAGAACAGTCTCTACTTAAATGAAGAAGCTTTTTGTAGTAGAGCAAGTTTGTCACTAAAAATGTGTACTTTTTTAAATTTTGTATACAAGCAATTACTAAATTATCGCCCAGATAAGTGCTCTGGCTATTCGTCCTAATTTTAACCATAGTTATCTCTTTTAAATCAATAGCGCGAACAAAAAGCAACGTGAGAACTATATAAAACAATTTATCGCCCTTAGTTTTAGTCAAGAAATTACTAAAATTCACATACAATATCAGCGCCAGACAGTGAAAATAAAAAAACACAAGGAGTATACAAATGGTAGTAAGAAGCACAAGACAAGGGTGGCAGTGATTGACAAGGTATTGTCGCTTCTGTGTGAATCAATGGAGCTACTGCCAGAACTAACGGTACTAAGCTTGGCTTGTCCTTGGGAGCATTTGAAGTTTTGCTTCAAGTGGAGACTATGACATCTGCAGAAACTTAGGCTGTCGGGCAGAAAAGATTTACTGTCACTATCTCTTAGGCTTATATTTTCAAAATAACTGTTTTGACTGCATGAGGTTTCAGCATGAACACAATTATTACAACAGTGAGGACGTAAAAGCTTAAAACAGGTCTTTGGACTTTCAAAACTGGTTTTATCACAAGGGCATAAGTGCCTGCAGTCATAAGGAATATAAGTTTTTGGGGTACAATTGGGACTGCGATCAGAAGTGGCAAAGAGGTTCCTACAAGCTGCGGGGGTTGAAGTGGCCAGCGGCGAGATACTACCCTCTTCATCTGAGGGGAAAGGCGAGGGACGGGGGTAAAAGCGTTTGGGCTCACCATCCTGGTCGTAGTCCACTTGCAGAGACATGGCAAAGAGCTGATCGTCAGTGTCCATCCACCTGGGGTTTTTCTCCATGAGACTCTTGTGAGCATCCAGAACCTCCTCTTCTAACACCTGAAGCTGGGAAACAGCTTCGTGGAAGTTGAGCATGTCCACAGACAATTCGCTCTCCTGCAACCCAACATGTCACAGACTTGACCAATACATTCAAACTACTAAAAGTTACACTTGCCTATATAATTTAATGTAACTGTAAAACAATATAATGTAGGGCTGTACAAAGTTTCAAAAGTTTGACTTGGCTTCATCAACACGAATAGTAGGGGTCTGCAAGCTCTAGTTTTTTCATTCAAGTCGAGTATTTATAAAAGCTCCCGAGTTCAAATATATACATAATTTTAAAATGTCAAGAGTATATATTTGTTTATTTTAATTGTAAATAGGTATCACATCTTTTAAATATATACTAAAACACATGTTCTTAAAATATGAATGACACTAGTTTTTATAAAAATAAATACTTTTGGAAAAAAAGTTAATAAATGGAAATTTGTTTTTAATTTAAAAATGATAAATTAAAAACATATATTAAAATAAGAACATTAAGAAAAAAAGGGGGGCCTTATAGAAAATATAATTAAAATGGTTTCAACACTCATGTTTTAAGGCCATTAAATTACACTAACTATAAAAAAAGTAATAAAATTAATAAATGCATGATAGCTTGGAAATGTAGAATAAGATAAGTGTAAAACACTGCACAGTAATCTAAGGTAAGTGATAGTGAAGGAAGTCAACCTGAAAGTATAGTTGAGTTAGGCCTGGAAAGAAACACACACTTCTCTCCATTTATTTTAAGAGTTTTATGAGGTGACCTGGTGGTCTAGCGGTAAGGTGTTAGACTCCTGTGCTGGGGGTGAAGGGTTCAATCCGGTCTCAGCACAGATTTATCTGATTACCAAACCCTTCCTTCACCTGTGACAAGAGATGTATTAATCACAACTTGTGAATGTGTGGAATGCCAGACCACCATGGTTCGGATCCCACGTTAAACTGTAGGTCCTCCATTTCATCTCACAATCCCCCTACCATTACACATTAGCGTAAATGTGTACAACCCGAACGAGTAGTAAGACGTGATGCTAATAATACCAATTTTAACACTTTTACACTTACCATTTCTTCAAAAGTTCCACAGTAACCCATTGTTTTGAATTTTCAGAAATATTGCTTTTTCATTAGTCTCTCTAAATTTGAAAAATAAATATTTCCGAAAAGTCAAAATATTGTGCAACTGTGGAAGTTTGAAAAAGTGGGAAGTGTAAAAGCGTAAGAAGAAATAGAGAAGTTGTGCCTCACTGTTTAGTCGGCCCTTGTATCTTTCCTACGCACTTGCACAGGCCACACCACCCACCCCCTCTACTGCCTGGACCGCTCCACAGTCCATGTTCTCTAAGCTGTCAGTGACGAGTTCTCCACTGTACTCAGCACTCATGAGAACTCTTTCTATTGGCTTGTTGGTGGCCACTATCGCTCACGTTTTACCACACCAATGATAAGCTCCCTTTTCTCCCATTGGACAAGGCCAGGCATCAGTGGAGGGTATTTAGCACGGTGGTTCCTCGGTCAGAGGCCAGTCGGAGAGTGAGTACCCAACCCGGGTCCCGTTTGAAAGAGCTAATAAATTGTGTTTGAAAAGAGCAATTTTGTCTGAGCCCCCTCCTTCCACAGTAATCTTTTACCTCTCCCACGACTCACGTTGCCGGGACTCTATCCTACCTCCATCCTACCGCCATGAACGCCATACTCTATACTGGACTACGAGACTTAATGGAGATCCCCCTACTGTTCCTCAGGACAAAATCAGGCAACACGTCCCAATAGAACATCAAGAACAACTCCCCGGGCTACTGGAGCAACACCAAGAAGTCTTCCACATTCAACGACCTCTATGTATAGAACGCAGCATCAACCATCAAATTTGACTTAAAGATGAGAACCCCAGACAAGAAACAGCCCATAGAGAAGAACAGATGCTAGGAAATCAAACGACCTATCCACAAAGGTACCCCCAACCTTTATCACGGCACACCAAACACTTCCAGAACGGTGATTTATTATTATTATTATTATTATTATTATTATCACCGCGGCTTACTACCCGTTCGGGTTATACACACTTACGCTATTGTGTAATGGTAGGGTGATGAGATGAAATGGAGGACCTACAGTTTAATGTGGAATCCGAACCACGATGGAGGCCTGGCATTCCCCACATTCACAAGATGTCTTGTCAGAGGTGAAGGAAGGGTTTGGTGATCAGATAAATCTATGCCGGGACCGAGGATTGAACCCCGGCCGCCAGCACAGAAGTCCGACACCTTACCCCTAGACCGCCAGGTCACCAACAGCGATCTAGTGCTAGTTCGAACCCACCCCCCCTTTAACGCTACAAAAGCCTACTACGCTGGTTTTACCCCCAAATGGGCAATAAAGAAAGAAACATAGGGGACAACTATGGTCTGCACCCCCCAGTGAGAATATCAGGGAATGACAGCTACAAGAACGACCCACAACAGAGGACACAAAAGGGCTGGACCATACCCTATCAAGCAGTGCAGAATGGTGTATCCAATTTCGACCTCAACGACTTTCGATCTCGCCAAAACATTGTGAGACTAAAGATCACTGTGCTGTTACCCCACCTGGTGTGTGACTCAAACATCACAGTGCGTGGTCATACAAGCCAAGTGCAAGAAACAAACAATACATTGCGTGGTTATGCTAACCCTGTGAGTGATGTAAGCAACACAATGAGTGGTTACACAACCCAGTGCATGACGCGAACATCACGGTGCAAGTTAACACAACCCAATGCGTGACACAAATATCACAATGCGTGGGTACACCGCCTCAGTAAAACACTGACCAAGTGTGGTTCTAGAAAGGGCTGATTATGGTTGTGTATTGGTGGCCCTAGAAAGGGTCGATTGTGTGTTGTGTATTGGTGGCCCTAGAAAGGGCTGATTATGTGCGGTACTTTGGTGGCCCTGAAAATGGTAGCCTTCTGTCAGGCATTTGTTGGCCCTAAAATGAGCAGTATTGTGTTTTTTTAATTTTATCTTATTTTGTTTGTGGTAGATGGTGTTGATAGGATCTATTGCAGTCAATCTATGTCAAAACTATTATTAGACTAGCTCTAGAATGCCTATGTAAATAAGTTGTTAATTTAGAAATAATAAAATATATACGAGTACTAAGATAAGCTTTGAATAATATGATGTAATACCTATTTATGTGAACCAGGGGTCACCCTTGTGCAAGTGCACAAACCAGTGTGGAAGAATGTTGTGCCTCACTGTTCAGTCGACCCTTGTATCTTTCCTACGCACTTGCACAGGCCGCAACACCCACCCCCTCTACTACCTGGACCGCTCCACAGTCCATGTTCTCTAAGCTGCCTGCGACAAGTTCCCACTGTACTCAGCGCCCAAGAGAACTCCTTTTTTTTTTTAGCTCGCTTGGTGGCCACTATAGCTCAAGTTTTAATGCACCAATGAGAAGCTCTCTTTTCTCCCCTTGGACAAGGCCAGGCAGCAGTGGAGGGTATTTAGCACAGTGGTTCCTCGGTCAGAGGCCAGTCGGAGAGCGGCTACCCAACCTGGGTGTGACATTTGAAAGAGCTAATAAATTGTCATGTTTGTAAAGAGCAATTTTGTCTGAACTCCCTCTCCTCCCACCGGCATACTTTACCCCCCACTGCAACTGCCGTTGCCAGTACCAGCACCCTACCACCCCAACTCAAAACAACCGTTTCACCGCCACTAACGTTGCCGGAACAATCTCGCCGACCTTTTTTTCCTACCCCTACCCACACAGGCCGAAACTCAATGTCGCTGTCGTGACAACCAGTTACCCTCGAAGTCGCAGCAAGAGATAACATATTGTGTGTGTTTATATCTAAGCCTAACCTAACTATCCTTTCAGGTTGGCTTCCACCACTATCACTTTTCATTATTCTAGAGTGTTTCTACACTATCTTGATTGAAAGTTAATAAAATTAACATTTTAATAAGCTAATATTTCCCAAAATATGCTTCAGTAACTTAATTTACCCTATAAGAAAACATAAGAATCATTTCAGTTAGAAATTTTAAGTGTTTCGTATTTTGTCTATTATTCCTTAGTGTAAATGTCTATGATCACGTCTTCTGTTCAATTTCCATTCCTCTATGCGCATTTGCACATGTGCGTTGTACAGGCTCTCGATTGACATTGTTTAATTGAGAAATTTACTTCAATTTAATTTTAATGCTTATAAAAATTGATGGTCATACTTGAATATTAAAAAATTATATGGCTAAAATAATATTTTTAGCAAACAATATGAAATAGTCAATGCTTTTTTAATATAAATGTGGTTAAGTTTGGTAAAATAATTATGTATTGCAATAAATAAGATCAACATTGATTTTGGGCAGCTTAACCAACATAATTCCATAACTAAATAGTAGCTAAACTAGTGCTAGTTTTGTCACTTAACATATTAGTTAAAACGAATTTTAAAGATCTTAAGTTCGAAAACATTTATTATAATATATTCTTGATGTTACATTTTTAATTTGACATAAATTATTATTTAAAAAAAAAATAGTATAAAGAATCATTCCATTATTTAGTAATCTACTTAGCTATTTTTTATTTTCATTGCTTTGTCATGGCAATACAAGTAAACAACTTCAATAAAGTACAATTCAAAATGGACGACATTATTGACTACATTTACCGGTCAAAAGTGGTTTAAAAGCTCTATTACATTAATAATGTGACAATTGATATTAAACAATTTGCTAAGTAACCTAATGATTTACAAGTGGAAATGCTGATATCTAAAATAAATAGTACATGCTTACTATTATGATTTAAAAATTGATTATTAAGTACATCAAGTGAAAGCTCAAAAATGATGAGCCTACGAAATTCTCTATCTTGAGCTTAAAGGACGAGCTCCGCTCGAAGCATGATATCCAAGTACTCGCAGAGCCCTAACAAATAGTGATATATTCAGAGCTGCTATGTACACTCCATTTACCTCAAAAGTAGCAGACTTTCCTTAACAAATACTACTATAGCCATATAATATAAGCAACACAATAGCGGGAATGTACAAGGTAAGCTTGTTACCATTCAGGGTAAATACAGTGTACAGTGTTTAAGCAAGGTTTTATACAATCCTAAGACATTAAGAAATTATTCATTTTATAGGCTAGTAAAAAAATTATTTATCAACAGTTCAAATCAATAAGTTAAAGTTCACAAAACACTCACAAAAATTATTCGAGTCCCTCACCAACCACAAGGCCCCCTCCTTCTCCTATTTATCCTTTGAGCTCCTAGGTCTACCTTCTTCACACCATAACCACCCCCAGCCATCATATGTTTTCTTTCTCCCCCATCTCTCTTACTTAACCCCACCAACAGGACCCGCAAAACCAGTGTTTGACCAGCAAAGTCGCCCGGGGACTGGACCAACAGACATACATCAGCTAATGCCCGGAAGCCCTGGGATAACAAAGTTAAGTGCGCTGGCTATCTCCTAATTTTTATCACAAGTCAAATGTTTGTAGATTTATTACAAGTATTAATTACTCATTGGAGACTTTATACACATAAATTGATTTGGTTTATTTTTCCTTATTATTTCTAATATTTGATGAAATCCAATTCACAATAATTGACATCTTTTGTTCTACTGTCTTGTATAGCACACTGACACACAAATAGAAAGTAAGAACTCACATTGAGCGACCGCAGCTGAGCCAGGTCACTGTCATCAAGCCCGTGCGCACCCTCTACATGCATGGTTTCATCATCTGAGGGAGAGTTCTTTATCTCGACCGGATCGTTGGCAGCCAACTCCTTCACCCTGTCTGCGTAGCGCAGCGTGTTGAGGGAGTGCTCACAAGAACTCATACCAGGACTAACCATGGCAATCTACAACAACACAATCACTGTAAGCCTTTACAAGGAGTCAAACCCTGAACCCTTAACACAAGTTGGCCAAAACTCAGCACTTTGCAATCTCATGATTGATTGTATATACTATCATTGATGATCGTTATGTAAACAGAAATTTTGCAAGTTTTTTCACATACTTTTACTTTAATATTAGAATGGATAATAAATATAATAAAAGTATATTGTTAAATTTTAGATTCATAATAAATGTGTGAAATTGAAATAAATTTAATATTTTTGTGAAATGTATTCCTTCGACCTTGCGAATTAGTGATAACATTCCAACAACAAACAAAGTTCCCTCAGCCTACTATGTTTATTTCCTGCAACCAAAGAACATGGTAAAAGATGTGTTTGAACCAGCTATTAAAACAGCCATACTGTGATCAAATAAGAAATAACAAAAAGAAATTGGCTAAGAAACTGTATTTTTTTTAAAACTTCTAAGTTTTTTTCACCTCTGACAAGACACGCATTAATCACAACTTGTGAATGTGGGGAATGCCAGGCCTCCACCATGGTTCGGAGTCCACGTTAAACTGTAGGTCCTCCATTTCATCTCACAATAACCCTACCATAACACATTAGCGTAAGTGCATACAACCCGAACGGGTAGTAAAATGCGGTGCTAATAATAAAATTAATAACAACAATAATAATTCTATATTTTGTTTGTTAGATATTTAAAAATATATCTGTAATTTTTCTTTTTGATAGTCTAAACCACTTGAAGTGAAAAAGTAGATTTGTTATGATTTTAGCCAGAAATAATTTTATTTACCAACTTTTTGTAGCAAAATCGAATTTTATTTAACGAAATCCAATCATGTTATTTCCCACAAATCAGGGGCTCTAATGATTGCTGTCATGGAGATAATTCTACTATAGAAATCTAGCAATGAAATTAAGTAATAATTCTAAAAGTCATAATGGATGCCTAATGTGAACGTTATTTACTTTGCATAGTAAACACAAAATGCGCAAAGAAATAAGCAAATTCAAAAACATTTTTGCCATGGAACCTTTTATATTTGATATTTGTTTGGAAAAAATTCTGTTAAAATGCATTTGATTTGGGTAGAATCCACTTTTTTCTTTTTTAAAGAATCTGAATCTTAGACAATATTATGAACCTAAGAGGATGTATAGATAACTTAAGATTATAGAAAATGGAAACATAATAATAATATACATCTATTGGAAAAACCCTCGTCTCGTATAGGAGGTGATTGATAGATTGTATTACCGTATTTATCTAAATTGAAGACTAGGTTTTTCCCCCAAATATAGGGGTTGCCTTAAATTCTCAGACTAAAGATTGGGTTAGGCCTACATCAAAAGGTAACATTTAACATCTATATTTAATATAAATACAATAGTGGAAAATGGGGGAGCAGGGAAAGTGATAGACAACAAAGTGGTTGAAACGAGAGGACAAAGTAGTAGACAGCAAACTGCTAGACAGGAAGAAACGACACGAGTCGGACCATGCGATAGACAACCAACCGGTAGACAAAATGAAAACAATTAACACGAGAGGACCAACTGCTTGACAAACTTTGATATCATCCAGTTAAGAGTGGGCTAAGTGACAGAACAGTTAATTCAATACACGATTGTCCTTGTTTACACTAAAATAATCCCCCCCCC
>CABEEJ010001755.1:0-10777 GCA_901482245.1 Timema douglasi | reverse complement strand
CCCCCCCAACCATTCAGCTTAACCTCACATTAGGGACATATTTTTGTAGGGTTTACTAAAGTAAGAATGTAGGTGAAAATAACTCAAAATAATGATAACCTTATAAAAGAATATCACTAATTGAACAGTATCAATTAATTCTGCAACATTAATGGACAGTGAGCGCCGGTCTACACGTATGAACTATCTTATTTTTATATTAAAAGATTAGAGGGGAGGAGGGTATAGTTTAGAGAAAATATACTCGCTTTTCTTCCTTTAACAGCAGTCAAGTCAATTGCGAGAGTAGCGCGTTAGATCCTTGCGGCCACTGAAGCAGAGGCTACTTAACTCACTGGCCGTTAAGGGCATTCACAATTCCTCTAACTATGCAACCAAGGATGTAAGGAATAGGGGCAAGTTTTTATCTATATTTAAGAAATTTCACCAAAATTCCTCTATATGAAGAATAAAAAGTTAGTTAACAGGATGTTCAAGTCTTTTCTTGATTTCTTGTTCCTTGACTTGTTAAATTATATCATCTAATTAAATGATATTTTCTTAAGGATTATATCATATCGCCTAGGTTAAGCTTATAAATATAGTTACCATAATATATAATGATTAAGTAATTAGCTCTTAAGTAATTAGCTCCCGCTAATACCATATACTATAAAAATAAATTTATAAAATGCAAGCATGTAACCATGATCATGGCTTTCTTCCTTCATTCACTGCCGTGCTACCCGCATCGGTGGTCGTATGATCATAAGGCTTCGCTCACGCATTACATATAATTACCGGTAGCAAAGAGACCAGGTTCAAATCTCGGTTAGGTATACTGACACTTTAACAAATTCACTACACCATTGCGTTAGTGATGATACGAAAATATGAGTACATTTTGATATTAATTCAGTGTTTCTACAGGTTTTTCTACTAACAAGAAAGTAGTTTTTTAAATATTTTAACTAAGTGCTTTATTTATTTAGTTATTTTTCCATCATGTTTTTCTACCCACTCGGATTATAAGCATTATGAACTAATTACGCTTATGGATTAATGATAATTTATTTAGACAAAGTGAACCCACATATGCATGGAGGGAAAATGGAAAACCATTTAGGGAAAAAAATTATCAGCACACCTGGCCAGAACTTGAACCCCGATCTCATTGTCTTTGACAATCCAGTATATTTTCACACATTTTTTCTATTAATGAAACCTAAGATATAGGATTGTTAAGAAAAAAGAGCCATGTCAGAATCTTTTGACTTTATTATGGCGTGAACCATATTTTGAAATAACACATAGTAGAGGATAGCATTAGCATGCATCCTGAAATAAATAGGGTGTAATGAGGTGGACTGGATACAACTAACTAAAAAAGGGATAGTTGGCATACTTTTGTAAGTGTGGTAATGAACTTTAGATTTCCTAATAAATAAGTAATAACTAAATATTGCGTTAGAGCTTAACATCTGACTGGCCAATTTCTCGCTTACTGCACTGGATGATAGCTAGTTGTAGAACAGACGTTTGATAGAAAATGCCACATTTAATATTGAAAATGCTAAGGGTGCCGCATTTCAGAAAATTCTCTATTATTACCATCTTAAGAAAAAATTTAACTCAAAGTCCTTACTAATTATTACAAAATTAATTTAAGACTATATAATTTCTAAGACTTAATACTTAATCCTGTATAGTTCTAAAAAAAACTCCACTTGATGAGCACTAGCTTCTAAGCATCTACTTTTAAAATATCAACTGGGGGAGAAAGGGGAGATAGAAAAGTTCCTAAAAATCCCTTTTTGAAACCCTACACACAAATAAGGTTCCACCGCCACTTTTTAAAATAATTTTCTTACTCTCAGTAGTCCTAATATCATACCAGAAGCATACAATTTGGACCCCCCTCCCCACGCCAAAGAATCATAACCAAACTCTTCCTACGCTCATGAAAAATAGTGTAAAGTAATTGGGTGTTACATGGAAAAGTCAAAGAGACAGATAAATTATATAAAGTCACTGGAATTTTGGATTACTTTTGAAATAATTTGTGAAATACAAAGTAGAGCGCGTTACCAAGTGTAAGCTATAAGTTTGATTGCCCCGTAGTGTGATTTCTTAAGCTTTTTGTGCCAAGATTCTACAATTATATCTGTTCCCATGTCTGTCAGTCTATCTCCCTGGCCACAGATTCAAAACGGTTGAATGGATTTTGTCCAAACTTGATATTTATAGGGATAATTCTAACACTATGGAATCAATAGCCCTGCTTTGGGTGTCGATTGAAACACTACGGATTATGTTCCGTGATTGAGCGCCCATAATCACTGTACAGAAAAGATACTGTTTATACCAGCTGTCTATAGCTCCGTGTTCGAGCACTAATTAGAACGGTATAATTAATAAATGTAAGAAAGAGAACTGTTGATGGCTGTTTTTTCACACACGGTTTATTTAAATGACCTCTGCTTATCACTTATACAAACTCCAATTAAATGCTTTATATTAATGCACACTTGTGATATTAATGTAAGTTATTTTATAGTGTGATTGGCAGTTGTCCTCTTATATGGGAGCTTGTCTATCACATGGTCCGTGTCGTTTCTTCGTATCTAGCAGTTGGTCTTTTTACAGATTTGTTCTCTCGTGTTCGATCGCTTGGTTGTCTATCACTTTGTACTCCTATACTTGAGCTTGTCTAGCAGTTGGTCCAAGTCATGTCGGCCACTTGACCCACTTGACCAGTTTTTTATAGCTTGTCGAGCAGTTTGTATGGTGCCAGAAGTTGGTATAACACAGATCACAGGATATTTGGTTATTTTCACAAATTTTTATGCTGTTTTTAGGTCATCGTTAAAAATAACTTCCTAGTTGTGGCCTAATACCATACTAGATTCCTCAATACCCATAGTATCAAGAGGTATCACAATAATCAATAATGTACGCTAAAAATCTCGATACTACTCTTTAGTTTTCAACACGATTAATTCTTCAAATGGGTTGGGGATAGTGATGGGAATAATCAGATTATTATTTAGTTGTGCTGTTTGATTAATTTTCCAATTACTTCAATAAGATATATTATATTTGGAAGAAGGTACAGGAAAGGTGGATAGAAACATTGTAAAAGGGGGACGAACACAATATGGCCTATACAATGAAAAGAAGAACACAGTTCACACTTTACACTGCTGCCAATGGACAAAGAGATAATGGATGTCTCTTAAAGAAAATTAATTTCGCATCCAATGTCCTTTTCCTGTGTTTGTCCTTTATATTATACCTTTTACATGTTCCTATCATTCTTTACCATTTTCCTTTTTCTCCTCTTGTGTTTTTTGGTTCTCTCTTTTAGAAAGTTGCATTGCGCGTTTCACACTCCTCCCTGATGAGTTCCGATAAAATAAAATCTAGGTCGGGGGATTGGGTGGTGACGATCAATTTTCTTTAAGAGACATCCATTACCTCTTTGTCCTTTGGCAGCAGAGTAAAGTGTGAACTGTGTTCTTTTCATTGTATAGGCCATTATGTGTTTGTCCCCCTTTTATATGTTTCTATCCACCTTTCCTGTACCTTCTTCCAAATATAATACAATTACCTCATAAAGCGAAAAGAGGTTTTCCTTAGAGTTATTTCAATAAGATATTAAAAGTTCAGCTATTCAATATAGTCAAAATAG
The DNA here is from genome assembly GCA_901482245.1 of Timema douglasi. Classification (NCBI taxonomy): domain Eukaryota; kingdom Metazoa; phylum Arthropoda; class Insecta; order Phasmatodea; family Timematidae; genus Timema; species Timema douglasi. Next base: position 7,107 of record CABEEJ010001755.1, on the reverse strand, counting down.
ATTTAAAAACAAATAATTATCAAATTTTACATATTAATTTTTTAAATCTTTGTCTACATAATTAACGCTTGTCAATAAGACGTGTTGATAAAACTCAAATTAATTTTAAACAAACAATTGATCATAGACAATTTTGGTGATGCCAAACTTAAGTTTTAATTCGTGAAACTTCACAAAATATCTAACTTTTTAATTATACCAAGTGAACAGTTTGGTGTTTATTTATCCTTGATTTCTTCCTACATCTCTTTACTTTATATTATTTTATTTTCCGTAAATTATTGTGAAAGCAAAAGTGTTATATTTTAGAAGCTAGTGTTAATCGTAAAGTTCAATATTCATATTTAGGGGGAGTAGGGTATGTATGAAACTCAAATTTTCATTAACGATTATCATTTTTGTCATAATAAAAATTAACTTTTCATTGTTTTTATGAAACTTTCCCAAAGTAATTAACCTTATTATGCTAAAGCAATATTTGTGACAAAAAAAAATATATTAATTTCCAATTCTGCAACCCTAATTAGATTTTAACTCAATATAGGAGTTTTCTTTATAAATAAAAAACAATTTGTTAGCATTACAAAATAAGTTTTACCATGATTATTATTTTATTCATTCATAATAAAATAAATACCACTTCTAAAAATCTATCTAGAACCACTGAAAAACTAGGGTTCATTTTGGATTCGGGTAATTATAGTACATTTGAAAGAAGGTACAGGCAAGGTGGTTAGAAACACATAAAAGGATTGCATCCAATGCCCATTTTCTTGTTTTGTCCTTAATGTTATTCCTTTTAGAGGCTCCTATCTAAGTATTCTCTCATTCTTGACCAATTTCCCTTCTCTTCTATTTGTGATATTTTGGTTTCCTCTTTTATGAAGTTATATTGCTCATTTCACTTTCTCTTGAGTTCTGAAAGACACCTATGTTGGGTGATTGGGCGGCAACAATCGGTTATCTTCAAGTGTCATCCATCACCTGTTCGTCTAAAGGCAGCACTGATGAGTGTGAACTGTGTTCTTTTCTTTGTAAAAAACATATTGCATTTGTTCCTTTTATATGTTTTTATTTACCTTTATTGTTAATGGGGTGCGAATCTTTGAAAAGTCGAAGGTCAAATCTCTTTCGGCTTCGACGTCTACAATAGCCTTCATATATTCGAAAAATTCAAAGGAAGAAAGGATAAATCTTCGATAAATTATCAAACAATTTAATTTTATCTTACTAAATATTACATTTTTCAATATTTGATAATTTTAAAACCGTTACTAAACAGAGTTTTAACACCGACTAGTAATTTTAATTACCACAACGTAAGCACAGATCAAAAGCGGGTGAGTAAATGTTAATATATTATCTTCACTATCGCCAAACTAATTTTGAAAGTTATAAAGATACCTGTAAAGAAATAACACCAGGGTCACAGGTATGAAGCAGAGAAAGCGCTTTAGTTGTGCTATCCAAACAGCTCGTGTCTAATGTTTAGTCCTTAGTATCCTATCTCTTTGCAATTATTTTTGACAAATTTACAAGTGCATTTTGACACAAAAGTTTTTCATAGCTTCTTCGCATTTTCTTTATTATTCAAAATGGCTGTTACGGAAAGTGGGAAAAAAGAATTTAATTTATAATTATTACTATCAGAAATATGCATATGTAAAAATTGCAAAATAATATTATAAACTCCACGATGTAGGTAAGGATTAAAACTTTATTAATAATTTATGAAGCTTATCAGTAAGCCTGTGTGCATTAATTATTAATCTAGTCATTAGTTCACAAATGATTAAATTTTCCTGGTCCTTGTTACTAACAAGGTCTAGAAAAATGTCAGTTTGGAAATTAAAAGTAGCAATAAATGATAACAAAAATCCTAGGTAACTTCGACGTTTCTTCCAAGTTTCAAGATTTGCTTCGACTTCGCTTCCCATTCAAAATGTGGCCTTCACACACCCCTATTTATGGTACCTTCTTTAAATTATAATAGAAATACAGTCAACTCTCGATTCTACTACCTTTCACCGTTCTCTGGAAAAGGGTCATTATTTCGAAGGGGTCGTTATTGGAATTTTAACCAATTTTATTCCACCCCCGACCCTCATAGCAAAAATTGTATTTTTTAAGACAACACATGAAAATAACCCTACCTATTTCCAAAGAAGTCCTGTCCATTATGGAGGTCTGCTTCGTCTTGTCAGTTTGCTTGACAAAGTTTTTCACATTATAGAACTGAAACCACAACTATTCGCTAGCGCCCTGGCGCTTAAGTGCCCTTGAGTAAACGTCCCCGCCTTTTGTTGTGGGGATGTCTTCAGGCTCTTCTTCCCTCTCTTCATCGCTGGACTCCTGCTGCTACCTGATTATATTCTCGAGGGTGCCCCAAACTTTGATGTCATTGTCTGTTGCTATGAAATCCTCATATGTGCAGTCTGGAGCTAATCTCTGCCATGTTTCCTTGTTGCACGGCCGAGTGAAAGTCAGGGGGACAGATGAAGGTGCTGTTGATGAACCAGGCCGAGAATTGGCGTCCACTAGTGGTGGGTTGTCTGGGACTTAGGCGCTGGCAGCGGCGGGAAGCACATAGACTGAAGTCTCTTCGTTGACTGGTAGAACAATGTGCTTGTCGAAAGCAGTTGGCAATTACCACCAGTCTCACGGGCCTCCAACTGGCGAAGATTCTCTCCTTGCCCATGTAGAGAATCAACACCATACTCCGCACAAGCATCTCGTGGAACTTCACCTTCACTTGTTGAATTATCCCCCAGTCCAGGCGCTGAAGCATGCTGGTGGTGGTGTTCTTTGGCATAAACATCAGCTCGATGTTCTCGAGTTTGTCAAGAGCAGGATGTGGGGGGCAATTGTAGATGACGAGCAAGACTTTTCTATTTGCGGCGTCCATCTTCGAATCAAAGCCTATAAGCCACTTCGTGAATACCCCCGAGGTCATCCATGCATTCTTATTAAAATCATAGTCTCAAGGCAGAATATTGCCCTTAAACCCCAAGGTTTCTAACTTCCCAATTACGAGGAGCTTCATCTTATCGCTGCCGTCCATGTTGCAGCACAGAAGGATGGCGAAGCGCTCCTTGCTCCTCTTCGCACCCTTGCACTTATCCCCTTTTACAGCAAAAGTGTGATCAGGCATTAGGTTGTAAAACATCCCCAACTAGTCAGTGTTTTATAAATCTTGAGGCTGATAGTGCCTAAGGATGTTACGGAGCAAGGACATCCACTCACTCACTGGTGTTGGGTCGACCGATGCGTTTTCACCGACGACCTTGTGGCTGTATGTACTGTGATGCACTTTGAAACGCTCTAGCCAACCACTCTTAACACTTAAATTTTATATATCCAACCTTTGAGAAAATTCATCGGCCTTCCTCCGCCATTCCGTTTATAGGCACGTTTTGCGCTCTATGCTGGCTAAACCACTCCAGATTCGCATGCGTCGCAACCTTCAAATTTTTGGCCTTCTTTCTGCACTGCATTCTCAATTTCTTCTCGCATTTTGAGAACAGTGAAGTGTCAACTTTGGGATTCCATGTCACCACGCAATCTCGGTCTTTTTAATATTCTCATACTTCTTCATGAGTCACGATATGTCTTCTTTACACTCATTTAATCTAAATTAAAAGTTTGTATCCAATTTAAAAAAATTGTGTGGCGTGTTAAAAATTGTTCACAAAATCAAACCAAAATCGTAACCAAAACAAGTATCGAAATAACAATGGCAAAAACCAGCCTAGCACGAGATGTAGCGGCAGTCACGCGTGGGGAAACATTGTCTTGCTTGTGGGAGGCGGTGGACAGAGTCAAATGCTATTGGCTAGCATTAATAGGGTGGTGTCTATTTTTATACCTGACCTACCCCAATTACTAGTAATACAGCTCTCCCAAAAATAATTGCAGCCCAGCGATCTAAATAGGTGCAAACACATTTTACAGCCGATTTCCTTGAAATATTAGACCTTTTTTCCACATTTTTCACGGTTCCCCAAAAAAGGGCCGTTATTTCGAGAGAGACGTTATTCCTGGGGTCGTAGAATCGAGATTTGACTAATAACTAAATATTAATTTACTGGTCTGGAGCCTGGTTGTTCATACAATAATCATTAACAGTTCTGAATCACCTTTAAATATTATTAGAACTCCAAAATAAATTTAACTCCCTTAAGCATTTGTGTCTCAAATTCAAAATTTTCTCTAATATCCTAAGGTTTCAAGAAATTCAAGGTTACCATCCCTAAAAAACCTTCCAACTTGGATTCATCTTTAGGAATATTTGGTGAAGAGTTGAAAAAGCAGACTTTCACAATTCTAATTCACACTAAAGAAAGTGTATTGAGAAAACACAAGTAAGCTTACCATGCAGATTCTAGACTTCTCTCCGATGAACGAGTCTCTGAGAACTTGGGTGAGCTTACTCGCTCTGAAGGGCAGGTGGGCACCTTTCCTCCCGAGAGCTCTGATACATTCCTTAAGAGCCAGCAGTGACTTGTTGATCTCCGCACCTTCCATCCCTACAACACACATTTCATATCAACCTCAATCAAAGACAAGTCTATCTGCATTTTTTGAGGAAAAAAGAAGAATGTGTAAAACAGCACTTGTAACCAATCACTAAGAAGATATTTATCAACCTTTCAAGATTACATCTGCTAGCACAGACATTTATATTAATTAACGAATAAACTACTTGCTCACTTCGGTGACCAAATTGTCTTAAGGCCTTATACTTGCAATAAAATGGACTGCCAAAGATTGCGTTAAAATCCTGATCAAGTGTACTAAGGGTCGTATTTTCTAAATGGTTTTACCTTCTCCCTCCAAGCAAATGTAGGCACTTAAATCAAAATTCAACATTCCTAATCCCTATCACATTAGCGTAATTAGTACATATACATACAGCCTTAACAGGTGGTACTAAAACAACAAAGCCAAACTCCATGGTGTGAACCTGCAAGCGAGCTTTATCAGTGCTGTCACCACCACTGATCGACCTAGAACTGGACGAAATTTCTAGAAAGACTTCAACTAATATGTTTTAGAATGAGGATGTGGAATTTAGTGCAAGGAAACCAAAGAAGTTGAATAAATAAATGAATGGACTGTAGAGCAATACAGATAAAGAGTTGTAATGAATTTGACACCAAGAACATTATACAAATATAAAAATATAAAACGCAACCGAAAGTACACAAGGAAGGAAAGGTTGTTCATGAGGTAGCAAACAGAATACAACAGGAAGGAAAATCCTACCAGACATTAAGGAACATAATATGGAGTATGGATGTACCTAAGAATTTTAATATCACTTTGTATTATATTTGGAAGGTATAGTAAAGGTGGATAGAAACATATAAAAAGGAACAAAAACCTGGCGTTATCACCCAATCCCCCAACTTAACCCTTTAAGTGCCAACGTCAGCGTGATGCACAAAATATCTGCTAAAATTTTCAGCGTTGCTCACAGTGATCCCATGTTTTTGAACTCTTAGTTCAGCATTAAGTCAACAGATAAGGTAGATTTTATTTGCACTGCATTATCTTATGTTTAAGCGACTTTTATTTGTCTTTGCACTTGAGTTTCGATACAGCAAAAATGAAAATTATTTTCCAACTTATGAGTTTTATCTTTGGCCTTGTTTGTAAACATGGCTACAAAACATATTTTACAAAATTCCCTGATTTTTACAGGTTTTCCAGGCAACATTTTTCAACTTTCCCTGACTACTTTTTTCCAGTTTTAATGGTGGATGACTTATTAATCACATATTAAAAAAGTTTGTATCTACTAAACAAATGGTTTTATCAGTTAATTTAAAGATTAAAATTTTACTTTGGCATTAATAACTTTTGTTTTAGTGTTTAGTTGTGAAATTAATGGGATATTTTAGACATTTTTTAATTCCCTGACTTTTCTTTATTTTTAGTTAAAGTCCTTGACATTTCCTTGTTTTCCCCTCTATCCCCTTTTGATTCCAAGCCATTTAATTATTTTAGACTATTTTACTATCATGCCCAAGTTGATGGTCACTAACACTAAAATGGCTGCTATGCATAACCCAATTTTACCATAAAATCTAAAGTTTGTTTTCTTTTGTAAATTTTGTTATTTAGTCAGTTTTTTTATGTTCTTTTCATTGATTTATTATATTATATATTCACATCCTTTGTCCTTTATGTTTTACCATTTCCATAATCCTTTTTTTGTGTCCTAACATTCTTTACAATTTTCCATTTTCTCCTTTTGGTGTTTTTTTGGTTTCCTCTTTTAGGAAGTTGTGTTGCACATTTCACACTCCTCCCTGATGGGTACTGATAGAATGAGACCTAAGTCTGGGGAATGGGCGGTGACGATCGATTACCTTTAAGAGGCAAAAACTACTACTTTGGCCATTGGCAACAAAGTAAAGTGTGAACTGTTGTTTTTTTCATTGTAAAATCCTTATTGTGTTCGTCCCTTTTATGTTTCTATCCACCTTTAATGTACCTTCTTCCAAATATAATGTTATTCTCTCTCAATATATTTAAATTTTCAAAGCTTATAATTTAATGTTAAATAAAACAGTATATATTTTTAAAATATCCTGGCTAGTGATGTTTTTATTATATTTAAAAATTTAAAAAGTATATGTATAATTATATAACTGGATTTGTAAGCCTGTTAGTTGCTTGGCACTTTTGGCACATTTTTTTGTCATTTCTCTTGGCACTTAAAAAGGTTAAGCTTCATTATATTAGAATACATCATTTTATTTAAGACATACTGTGTCTCGATATTACTGTATGGAGCAGAAACTTGGACAATGTTGTCAAGAAATGTGAGCATAGTGTAAGCATCAGAAGAACTTTTTGAGCATTGACGAGAAAATAGGAGAAAGGATTATAAATGAAGAAATAATGCATTGATATTGGGGCAGCCCAAGATGCAATTGAGACAGCCAAGCTAAAATGGTTTGGCCATGAAAAAAGGACGGAAATAGTAAGAATATTTAGTAGAGATGGGTCAAAACCACTATTTCTCGAATCCGAATCTACATTTTATTTTCGAATCTCGAATCCGAATCCTAGCAAATCGTTTTAAATTTTAATTATTTA